>JAACJT020023282.1:0-24030 GCA_009936485.2 Gymnarchus niloticus | reverse complement strand
CGTACCAACATAAAAGTGCTCCCAATCAAACGGTGTTACAGCACATACCGTAACATAAGCACGAAAATACAAACACCGCAAACTGTGGAGGGCGATACCTACCACTATTAAGATGCACGCTCGGAAGGAAAACGTGCACGCCGAGCACGCGCATTAACGTCTCATTTGGAGGGAAGACGTGCACGCCGAGCAAGCGCATTAACGCGCGCAATGGATCTTGGGCTGCCTTCAGTATCCATAGCAACCTGGTATACAAATGGGAACCTTCCGAAAGCATGTCCCCGCGTGCATGTCCCCGTTCCGAATGAGACGTTGATGCGCATGTTCCGCGTGCACGTCTTCCTTCCGAATGTGCATCTTAATAATGGCAGGAATCGCCCCCCATATTAGGCCTCATTCACTTCCCCTCGCTTCAGTCAGTCCAGTTCACACGCTGAACTGTTCTCTCCACTGCGTTGTCCTGCAGTATTCATTACCTGTATTTGTTCCCTAGTGTATCTGTTTGAATATTCTCCAGTCTGGTCTTCAGTTCCCGTACATTAAATGGCTTTAATCCATTAACCCGCATTTGGTCTCAGGTGTTTCTGTCTTGAATCTTCATCCACACCAGTGTTGTGACAATATCCAGCACTAAACCGTCTACCCAAATAAAAGTGCTGCCCTGAACAGGGGTCCTCTGATAGATGTTGAATTTGTCCGCATGCTCAAAACCTATAGAAACTGACAACATGGTATTATAATTATTAACACTGGCGTTCTGCCAAGTACTTTCATTTCCCTCTGGTCCGGACTCCCTTCAAGAACACTACAATATTTACAGGGAAGAGACGATTACTAGGTTCAGTTTATTTATTTGACGCCCTTTCCGACATGATTTATAATTAAAACGAGATTGCCTAGTCCATTTCCAACAAATATGTGCCTGTTAATGTAGACATTCGACTGGATTAAATGCATTCATAATATTTAAAGAATTAGTTAGTTAAAACCTAAACTGGACCCTTGTATAAACCAGCTTGTGACGTGTATCTGCCTTGCTTAATGCCGTTTTGGACAAAAGCGTCTGCTATGTAAATGCAAATCTGCAGACCATCGTAAATCCGCCTGGTGACTGTAATTACTCCAAGCCACCAGGTGGCGACGAATCTCGGCCGTTGGTATGGAGCTTGCCGCTTTTTTGTTTAAAAAAAGCCCGCGTGAGGCTCCCGGCGTTCTCAGGTATCCTAGCAACCTGGGCAACGAGACCAATGGCGACTTGAGTGCGCAGGCGTCGGTCGGTGGTGGCATAACAACATGGAGTCGTCCGAGGAACAGCGATGGGGGGTTGAGTGTGGAGGAAGGGTAAGTCAACACTGCACTTAGGGCGGGATAACTCTCTATTTTATAAAGTTGTTTCATTGTCGAGTAATCAGAAAACTTTATTGATCCCAGAGGGGAATTGCGTGTTGGAACTGCTCATATACGTAAAGGCACAGCAAGAAATAAAAGTATAAAGTGAATAAATGTAAATGTTAGAACTATACATAAACTCTCAAGAATATATAGTCAATACTATATACATATCACAGTGATATTGCACTTGATAATAATATTGCATATAATAATGATATATTTACATGTTATTGCACACCTGAGTACGAGGAAAGATTATGGCATATAAACGTAGTGAGAGCTAAGATCAGTGCTTCTCTAATTGTTTTCTCTTTTAGATTAAGGTCTGAAGAATATTTGAATTTCATTCCATTCTGCAGTTCTAAAGCCTCCACAAGCCTACTAAAGATTTTTCTGGTCTTTATAAACATGATATGAATGAACAAGAATGTAGAACTCTTGGCAGAAGGTGGCGCTATCATTGCAGTTCCACGGAGATGAGCTGCGCAGTGAGAGCTGTACCCCGGAATCCTCTTGCAGCCCCCGCAGTGTGACACACCTGTCCTCCAGTACCAGCCCTGTGTCACTCGGGGAGGCCATTGCAAACTGTGCCAAACAGGTTCTCATACACATCAGCACTTCTGCATGTATCCACTATAGTGGACTGCTTGTTGATGTGGGTCTGTGCTGAATGGCATATTTAATAGCCGCAGTTTATAAGTTGCTGTGGTGACCTTTTTTAGTCAAACATTACCCTGGTCTGTGTCTGTGTCGAGCATACAATGTCAATTTTTGGGATTTAGTCTGATGGTTTGGATGCTTAAATGTGACACTCCCCACTTTTCCAACCCAAGGTTTAACTGTCCAATAGCCAGACCAATATGAAAGGATGTGCAAGTGACAAATTTATATGCAAATATAGAATTGTTTCACATGTAAAAGCATTTGTAAGGTTAACTGTGTGGTTACATGTCAGATGCATGAATCTGTGTTTCAGGGCATTGGGACTTGGCACCAGCTGCCAGGAGTAGAGAGCACAAGTCTGTTGACAGAAGCTTCTATTAGTAACATGGCACAGGCATCTCCTTGGCCCTCGGGGAACCCTGCCAGACAGGGCTCAACATCTGTCCAGGATGGACCTACAACCGAAGCTGTGAACTCTGGCCTGCCACAACCAGGAGGAACACCCTCTTCTTTCCAGCTAGGTACGGAAGATCTACCAAATGTGCGGCATTGGACAGAATTCATTATGTCTGCAAATGTTCACAAGAATATATAGAAATGAGTTAATTCTCAGAATTTACTGAAGTCTGGATTTACGTGAGGATGTTAGACTATCGCCTCCAATTTAAAAGGAAAAATTAGTTGTAACGCCTCATTCATACTTCACTTTTTTGTCCTCCGTCACAGTCCATGGACAGTGCACGTGACCTACATTTCGTAATCAGGGGTGTCTGTGCGGACTATGCACGTGCAGCCCAGATTTTCTATCTAGGCGGACATTTCACGCGTCGTCTGTGCATGTGCAAGGAATAGATTAGTGCATTGCTGGGAATTTCCAGTAGAATGCAGTGCCAATTTTGAGAGAACAGATGGCGATGACGAACGACCAGAAGAAGAGTGTTCGTCATGAATGCCTTTGAGAAACTATGTGAGGAAGTGCAGAGGTACCCGTACATTTATAACTCGTCTCAAGGAAACACAACAGAAACAAAAGTAGATTGCTCTCGGTCGCGATTGTGTAGGTGGTGTTGTGTGTCCGCTTTGGCTTAAGCTTCATTCAGACTGCGAGGACAGCATGTACCCTCTGGTGGTCTGGTGGAAAATAATCGCCACAAATGTACACACAATGACAAATTTAGTATGAACACAAAGGTCCGCTTGCTCGACTGTGTGGACCGTAACAGAGTATGGAAAAGTGAAGTATGAACTAGGCTTAAGTATGTTTCCTACCGTTCTGAGGTTGAAAGTCAAGTAGAAAATAGAATGCAAATTTAATATACAGATAAAAATACAGAAAAAAATTGTTTTGAGAATTCATTTAAAATCTCTTTGTGCAAAGAATTTCAGGACAGTAGCCTTTCACCTGCCCTCCCATTGTTACCTGCAAGCTATGGAAAAGTTCACAGCCTGCTAGAAGACACAACATTTCATCATACAGATCTGGAGTTTATTGCTCTGAGGTCAGTTTTTCAGCATGTCAGAAATGGGCACTGAAATGCTTAAGGAACGGAAAGGTTCAATATTTACTGAAAGGGTATTACTTTATCAGGAATTATGGAGTCTGCCAAGCATGTTCATTTGTTTGCTTTACAGCCAGTTAAATTAATAATTTAGTGAGCATAGTAAACCTGTATGTGTGAAATTATTATAAAATGCTTAAGAGAAAGAGCTGTAATTTTATCATTTGAGTATGATTTGCCACCATATGTACAATTTCCCACTGAGACTTTTCTTTAAGGGCTGTCTATTCTAAATGATCTTTGTATTACTGCATGTAATGTAAAAAAAATCGTCTACATTTAGCAATTCTGTGTTGTTTTAGAGGATCTCCAGATGTCTCTGCGTTTGAAAGGTTCAGCATGGCACGTCAGGTTGGGGACCCTGGAATGTCTGACCTCCCTGAGGTTGCAGGACTCCCTGAGCTTCCTCAAGGCGGTCTGGTCACTGACCATGCCTCACTGTCCGAGCAGACAGGAAGCCTTGCCTTGGTCTCGGGGGAAGATGCTAGCAGCTGTTGGTCACTCTCTCAGCACCCCATGTCCCCCGTACCAGGTAATGGTGACAAAGACGGACAGTGTGTTCTGATGGTCCTTGAGAAAGATTTGGGACAAGACGGCCCTCAATCTGGAACAGAGGGCGAGCATTCAACCTTCGATGGGAGTTCTTCACATGCTGGTTCTCAGGAGAGGCTCCAGAAGATGGTCACCAAAGAAGATGGCTTTTTAAGTAGGGAAATGCCTGTGCATCTGGACACCATAGCCAAAGACACTGGGGACTTGGGCAGCTCGAGGACTTCTGGCGAGTCAAATGAAGTTTTTCCTGTCACTCTGCAAAAAAACTATGTGAATTCCGAAGGACAGAAGTCAATGGAACCAAAAGAAAATGTTTCCAAAACCAAGGCGAGTTGCCAATCAACAGAATATCAGAAATGTCCAAGCGGAACAACCTCTTTCAATCAGGAGAACGTAGAATTTCTAGACAAAGAGCAAAACAACAATTCAGATGGATTTCACAAACAGAGAATTCAGTTTGGGACTGAAGCTGATGAGGACCAAAGCCGTCCCCTACCAAAAAACAGCTGGTCAGTCACTCCTAACACTGGTTCAATGGGAACGTACAGTGAGAGAGCAAGCACCACCGTAGAGGTACCAGTTGGCATCAGCAAAGCAGAGCCACAGTGGTCAGCAGGGTCTAGCTTTGAGCGGGGCCATACCGAGAAAGGACTGTCATCATCAGGGAATCAGACAGCTGTCGAAGGGTCCTTTCTAAGATCCTTTGAAAAACCAGTGTCGCAGTCAACCCCAAGTGTCTTCTTTAGCCAAGCAATTGTGCAGCCATCCTTAGGAAAACTTTTTGCAGTTGAGTCCAATGTCGAGGTGTCTTTGGCCTCTGCTCATGAGTCTCAGAGTGTTCCATGCGAACAACCACCTGATCACAGTTTTGATAACAACAGCACTGTTCTGAGTCCAGGAAACAAGCAGCCAGGCCCACTGTCTCTTCAGGAGTCTGGAAGGATCCAGACTTTGCCAGCTCTCAGTTACATGGAGAAAGTGGGGGCATGGAATGTAAACCAGACATCAGGAAAAGCTTATTTCGACAACTTGACTTTGCGAAGATTTAGTCCCAGACGGAACCTTGCTGTTTCCTTCTCTGTAACTGCTTCTTCAGCCAGGGAGGCTCATTCACTTCCTGGAAGTGGAGGCTCCACTCCGTCCCCTGTAGGAGGGCTCGACCCATTCAGTAGAGCTGCTAAGAGGGCCCAGCCTGCGGGAGCTCTTCAGAGTGTTCAGAAACGCAGCTCTGACTCAGGAAACGTCCCACCTGGGATCAGGTGTTCTACTTCGAGCCTAACCAGAAACTTAGTCCCCTCTGATTCAGAGTTTCTCTCAGGATCGTCTGAAAGACAAGCATCCCAGATAGAGCACAGACATAGCGAACCAGGAACTGAGTGTACAAAGACTTTGGTTGATCCATCTGTTCTGCAGAAGTGTAACACTGGTGTGACTCAGGGAACTACTGGAAGAGTTGAGTCAGCAGATGTTTCTGAGGTGCAAGAGTCAGATATGCATTTGCCTGAGGTGAACTTGCACCATCTTAGCCATGTGCCTACTAACCAAGACCTTGGTGGTATGCTGGCCAACTCTCAGAACATCTGTCAAAGTAAACAGAACTTGGCAGCCTCCACAGGCGCTGTCTCCTCTGTGCTGTCTGTGGACATTGACTACTCCACCCCCTACTGGCCAACTGACCCTTCTTCACCAGCCAGAGATAAGGAGATGAATATTGACGAGAGAATTCCGGTAATAATAGAAAAAATGAAGTGTGTCAGCTGGTTCAAATTAAGCAATTAAATAGCTTTTCACACAGTTTTGTATTTGTTGTGGCGTAATGGCTAAATTTAATATGCATTTTAATATTTTAACAGTTATCAACAGTTCATTTTGCATACATTTTTGTATTCAAATGTTTGTTCTCATTGGTTTTACAACACATTGTTATAATCCAATTCTCATTACAGACATATCTCCGTAACCTTGGAATTGACCAGTCCCCATCAACAATTCTGACTCCCTTTGTGCCCAGAGGACCAATCAGAGAACCCGAATTCTCACCAACTGATCTCTGCACGATAAAAGATTCCATCGAGACTCCTACGAAGAGTACACAACCGTCTGGAGGTATACAATCACAACTGACACGCCACTAAAATAATTCACTGTAATTTATTTATACCATCTCCCACCCGCTGACCTGCTCAGGGAACAGCGCAGTCTTCCTGGATACTTGAGGTGTCAGGGTGCTTGCCATGTTGCCCACAGCTTTTGGTCATCTCTATAATTGATCTATTAAAGTTGATAATTCCATTTTGTTAGTGGATCACAGGTGGGTGCCCTAATAGTATCTCTCTTACGTTTCAGGTAACACCCCCGAGAAAGGTGAATTCTCCAGGTTCAGCATTCAGTCTGTGGGCTCAAGCGTGTCCATTCCACTCAGTGTAGACAGCCTTCATCTGAGTCAGTGTAGCTTACAAGCAGCATTTCATCCACTTGGCGCATCTCTGGACCACCTACCCCAGGAGCCCCCTGAGATGGGGACCCTGTGTGCAGGGAAACATCCTGTGGCGGGGATATCCCATCAACCCTTGGGCGACGACAACATAACCAGGGAGTGTGCTCAGGAATTCATGGAGAGCTTCAAACCTAGTAAGGTTGAAACCCAAGACAGAGGCTTCTCTGTAGACCAATTTTCTGGCCCTTCTTTAAAGGAAAATGGAAATGACTCCTTCATGGGATCGAAAACATTGCAGGAGATTGACAAGCTTCTGGACAAGGCTGAGACCACTGTATCTGGGCGGTCTTCTGTCTCTTCCTCCTCATCTTCCATATGGGGCTCTGAAAACTCTCTTCTCCGTGTACAGAGTAAGCTGGGGAGTTTGCAGAGCTCTTTTGCCTCCATGGGGAATCGTGAGACCAGCTGTCTCCTCTGGGACAAGCCTTCTTCAGAGTCATTGTTGACATCAGATGGACTGAAGGAGGTCTCTTTCAGGGAGTCCTTCAAGTACCCAGAGTCAGTGACTCACAGGCTAACAGCCCCTAAAGGAGCAGTTGGACTTCCCACAGGCGAAAATGCTGGTCCATCTTCTCTTCATGGCATTTTGAGGCAACCCGCTGGTCTTTGTGATAAATCGGTAAGGCGGGAACCGGAGGGTTGTAGCGCTGGTGTCGCAGACCCAGCCATTCCCGTCGTCGTGTCTGCTGCAGAGGTTGGTTCGCCAGAGGCTACCAGTGGCATGCAACCTCAGGAAGTGAGGTCACCATCCAGGATCTCCTCCAGTGGTTCAGGAGCAACGGAGCCAGCTTGTGACTCCAGAGGAGTGGACCAAAACGCCGAGAGTGACGGCAGCGCTGCTGATTCGCTGGCCGCCAGAGTAGCCAGCCTTCTGCGGAACGAGTCGCCAGCCACAGTGGCTTCGAGCGGACCAAGTATCGCGGGTGACGAGGAGCGGAGAGCAAGGGGTAAGACTCAGCTGCCAAGTCCTGCTATTGCTGTAAAAAAAGAAATTAAAATTCAACAATACACCAGCATGCACAGGAGTGCCACAGTGGCTCAGTGGGCAGCTGTGTTGCCTCATCTCTAGGGTCAGAGATTTGGCCTCCACTTCATGTATCTGGAGTTTGCATGTTCTTGCTGTTGTGCAGGGGTATATATGCATGTAGACTGACTAACCTCCCTAAATTGCTGGTAGTGATTGCGTGTGTGTGTGTGTGTGTGTGTGTGTGTGTGCGCTTCATGAGAGACTGGAATCCTGTCCAGGATGTGCTCCATCCTTGTACCCTGTGTTGCCTGTGGTAAGCTTCAGGCCTCAGCAACCCTAACCGGGATAAGTGGTTGCAAGGTGGATGGATGGAACAGAAACTTGAACTGAAACTGTAGAATGAATCACTTAGAAATGTATTTGGTGATGCACGTTCGTTTTTGTAACATCAATGATGATGTATAGGTCTTCAGCGGTTCAAGTGTAGGCATAATGACCATATGCCGTCCTGGTTATCAACAGAGTGGATTAAATGGAAAGATTTGGGCCAGCAGCGTGAGCCACTGGACCTGAACATACTAGACCGACAGCGCATCGAGGAGATCAAGAGGGAGTTTCTACTATGCACAAAATACCAGACCAAGGTATGCAGGCTTGCCCTTTCCCCCTCATCGCAAAGCTTACTTTGTTAGCACTTAACATTCCAGTTACGTAAAGTTAACTGACCTGAGCCGTGCTGTTACTGAGGATCGAAGCTGGCTTTCATTAAGGATCAATGGAGCCACATGGTTTCCATAGCAACCGCTGTTGCGTTTCTAACAGAAGCATGTTTTTACGGGCCACTATTTTACCTAGATACTTGAGCTTACTCTAATGCTTCTTCTGCTTGTTTCTTTAAGATAATATTTATTGATGCCCAGGGGGAAATTTTTATTGATTAGCAGCATGTCAGAAATAGATCTGGCACAGCATTCTCTCCCTCAAAGGAATGGATAAGTTTATGTATAGTGCAAAGCAGGTGGTACGAATCACATGGAATCAGTTATATAGACGTGTGTTTTGTGTGTGTGTGTGTACTGAGAGTGGTCCGATTGGAAAGGCCTCACCTGCGAAAATGTATTGTCCAAACTCCAGCATCCTGTTGAATCCATGCCTGGAAGATTTCGGGCTGTTCTTTAGCCATGCCAATTATTTATGTGTATCAGCATTCAGCTCTTCCATCCACGGTATGGACAGCTGATAATAAACATCTGAGTACATACAGGACAACTAAAGCAGTAAAAACAAAAAAAAAAAAAAAACTCAGATGAATCTAATGGGGAAAAATGGAATTTCTTCCACTGTGTGACTAAAGGAATTTAGCGTTTTAAATTTCCTTTTGCAAACGTTTTGTCTGCTGACAGTTTTGCTTGCTTAGATAAAAACCTGTTTTGTTTGACGCTGATTTTTAAAGTTTTATAATTTAGTTTTCATGGTTATGTTGAAGTTCAGTTCAGAATATCATTTTCCTGGCTGGAGAAGTTGCAGTGGGTATTTCACAGTCAATTGTACAAAATAACAAGACTGTTCCTTTTGAAGACAGACTGCTGCCCCTGGATATGTACCCACAGAAGGTAACTGCACATGTGCTGTTTTTGAGCATGCTGTGTTAAAGTAGGAGCCCCTTCTACCTCAATGTTTGGAAGCACGGTTGTGCCATTTGGGTGAGGTGTTTTTGACGTGTTGTGCATCAGGATGTTTCAAGGGTCCGCTTTGTGTTGGAGTTACTGTGGGCTCTGTCGGTTTGAATTTATATGTCTGTTATCACAATCCCTGGCTTATAAAACTTTGGTTCAGCTATGCCTTGATAGAACTGAACAGTCCTGTGAATTGAGAGTCATCTGAGTTATGGTAACTCATCCACAGCTCCGTCAAAGCCGCAGTTCAACCTGATTATTCTAAATCTGATTATGGTGACTTGGGTGTCCTCTGTACAAATCAGTTCATCATAAGTCAGCAATGGAAGTACCCTGTGAACAAGTGTAAGGGCTCTGATTTCAGCTGCGTTTAAACTAGTATTTGCATGATCGTTCTCTGATCCAGCCAAAATTTAATTATTCAAACCTATAAGCTCAGCTGGGTGCAGCTGTTTGAATTGCCCACTTTGTAGTTAGCAAATGCTGATAAGATTTTGATTCCCTCTCTTTCAGAGCCAGCTGAGCAGAGAAACTGATTCCAGTACACAGTCTAGCCGCGATGGCCTGGAGGCTGAACCCAGGCGACATGCAGGACAGTTCATGGCCCTGAAGACAGCAGAGCACCTGCTCACTGGCCAGCTACAGCAGCTGAGCCGAAAGCCTTTGGATTCTGGTGTCCAGCTGGACCTTGAGGCCCGAGTCCGGGACATTGCCCAGAGGGAAGATCTGACCATCTCTGGGGCTGTCACCCCATCCATAACATCCATGACTACGTCCACCAGCCATCAGTCTTTCTCTACCCCCACTTGCCCGACTGGCCCTGCTTCGGTGCCCCTGGACTTTGGGATTCTTCCTGGAAGCTCTGCTCCACAGCCCCACGTTAGTGGACACACCTCAGAAACCACTGGTGGCATAGAAAAAATTGAGTTAGGCTCACCTTCTGATGTGCAGTCATGCCCGATGACCTTGGGGACAAAGGACAGTTCTGACAGCTGCCTACCAGCTCCTACGGGACAAGAGAGACCCCCACATGATTCTATTAACTGTTTGACTGCCCTAAACCAGTTCCCAGGCTTCAGCACAGGGACTCCATTCAGTTTGAACCTTGCTAGTTCCAGCCAGATGTCGCAGTCCTTACTAGATGTAGGGAGGCCCCCGTCTAACCAGATGCCATGTGTAGCCCCTTCACACATTGCGCCTTTGGCATCTGTCTCTTCGTCCATCTGTTCCCCCAATAAGAATCTTCCTCATCTCCATCTGACCTTGACCACTGAACAGTCCTGTGCAGACTCTTCAGAATTCATCCTGGTGAAGCATTCTCAAGAAGATGGCTCCACATCTGTGAAGGAGCTACAGGCCGGCCTGCTGTCTGATTCTTCCAGCAGATTAACCTCCCAGGTCCTTCATGACGTGAATGTGAAGCTGACGAAGCAAAGCGATGTGCCTTTGGACAGCCAAGCGTCAGCAGAGCAGAGTGTGTTTTTTCCTGCCCCCGGAATGACCAGCAGTACCAATACAGAGCGTAAAGAGGAGTCTGTTAGAAGTCCGTACCACAAGGTAGCTGAAGCCTCAGTTCAGTTCAGCACATGTGTCCCCATAGAGGAGTCACGGAGCTCCCGGCCCACTGCTGACCTACCACAACCCTCCTCATTTCCGAATGCGCTGATGCCGGGACCTTTATCCATCCAAACACCAGGTTAGAAGGTGGAGTTGTTTGAAAAGTTAGTGATTTCCCCATCACATTGTTACTTGGAAACTAGATTAAGTAGATGAGTAAATTGCTAATGCAGTTTAAAGATGGTGGAGCTGCTATAGGAACTAAACTAGCCTGCCTTGTAGTATCTCCTTTGAAGACCCTTCATGTTAACTTGGAAGTGGGAACTAGATCAAACGCTTCGTTTATAAGCACTTTGCTAATTTTTAATATTGTTTTTTTAGCATTCATGTGTTATCACAGATGAATTGGCACGCCATCTCTTTTGATTGTTCTAAAATTACTGAATATGCTTTCAGCTTTTCTCTTTGTTTTGTTTTAATGTAACCATACGATTTCCAGTGGGCAGATGAGTTTTGGTTTGAGCTGCCGGATTATAAGCTCAAGGACTAGTTTTTTAACCCCACTCTGCCTCAAAGGGACAACAATTCGATGACTGACAAATGCATTAATATTTAGATATCCCTGAAGCATATTAAAAAGGCTCTTCTTTAATGTAAATTGTTTCAAATTATAAATCCCCTCCTTGCAGTTTTAATGAAGCAAAAACGGGGAAGGTTGCATTCATACAGTGTATCTAAGGGCCACTTTTACTATAATTGCCAGTGCTTTGTGGATGATGTGCTTTCCTTGTCTTGCAGCCATGCCTGTCCTCCTTCCCTACAAGCCTCATGGCAGCCCAGAGCTGTTCTACATGCCTCAGATGGGGGCTCAGCTGTCCCCAGTTCATTCAAACACCACTTTGGAGAGCTCCCATCCAGGTACCATCTCTGTGTTGCTCACCAGCAGAACTCCTCTGGCTCCATTAAAACATGTTTTCCTCTCACCCGGATAGTCATCCAGCATGCACATCTCACACCTGCTCTTACAGGATCTCGAGCAGTTTGTCATGCAGGAGAAGGCAGGTTATAATCCACCTTCCTGTAGATTCACTGATATGCACAGCACCCCGTAAATAATGAATGCACAGTAGATGTGAGGCATCAGCTGGCTGTCGAGGTGCTTAGAGAGGTGGAAGCGTGTTTGTGGAAGGCTCAGTCAGACCTCTGCTGTTCCTGACTTGAGATTGGCTCCATCTCCTTAAGGTTCGGATGACGCCTTGCCTCCGAAATTCAGCATGGATGTTCTGGGCTCCAGGGACCAGGAGGCAGACTGTGCGGTCACCATCAGGCACATGGAGGGGATCTACAGCAAGCGGGTGCAGGGCACCAACATCCACCCAGGGGTGAAGATACAAGGTGAGGCTGCCTATGTGAAGTGGGGGAAGGTGTCATATCAGCTAACACAAAGGAAAAACATTAAAGCTCAACCTCACAGTATGTCTAAGTTCAGCTCCCTGCTTAGAAGTAAACTGTCCTAAAGTGTAGCTGAAACCTGTGTGTGTGTATGTGTGTGTGAGAGAGAGAGAGATCATTTTCTGAAGTATTAATTCAGTGTACTGATAGTTGACAATGACATGGGTATATTGGTTGCAAGCTGCAAATTCTGAGGTGACTTGATGTTTTGAAATGTGTAAACTGACACACTTTGACCGACACACAGTTTTACAACATAAACACAATTTAAATATAAATTGTACTTTTTGTTGCCTGCCTAAAATTGTTGCACAGAACTTTGTGGGTGTATGTGTGCATGTATACAGTATGTATATTTTATTGTGAATGCAGTAATATATTCTTGCTTATAATGAAAGAACTACAGTGTAGTCTTGCTCTTTGTTAGGGTCTAGCATGAGCGAAGGTGGAGATTCTCCAACCAAAGGCAGCTACCACTCTCAGTGGCAAGACAGTCTGTCTCTGGAGAGACCTGGCCAAGGCAGGCTGTGCAGGGCGCCCGGTGCTCGTGATGGAGTATCCCCCTTCAAGTCCTCTCTTTTGAAAGCCTCTAACTCCCATAGGAGAAACCAGTGGCCACCTGGCAGTGAGCCCACCAAAGAGTCCATGTTCTTCAACCAGACCCAGGACCAGGATGAATTTGCACCATTGTTAGGGCAGGCTGATGAGAGCATCGGTAACTCCGAGTCGTTTTACAGGCGGGAGGTGGAGAGTTTAGGGAAGGTGGGACTTGTTGCAGTGAGACAGGGTATGAGTTCTGGGCACAGGACTTCTCAGCGGAGTGGCAGCGCGCTGGATGAGCTGCGGCGGAGATCCAGCCAGCGGAGGAGTCTTCAAGGGACCACTGAGATGGAAAAATCCCTGTTGGAGAGACTGGAGCGCCTGTCTCGCCTCATCCACAATACTGGTGTGGAGTTGGAGAGAGCTAATATACTCCACAAGACAAGAGATGGACAGCAGCCAGGTGGGAGGAGGGGGAGAGGAGAGACAGGACAGGAGAGACGAACTGAGGTGGAGCCAGCAGGGATGAGGAGGGAACCATCTTCAAGACCAGGAAGGGAGGAAGCTGAAAGAAAACAAAATACGGATGCTGAAGGGGAAGATCGGAGCCGGGAGAGGAAGCAGGGCAATGATACAAGGAGGACGAAGGAAGGAAGGAGAACGAGGAAAAGAACAGAGGGAGAAAACAGTAGGAAGCTGACCGAAGCACGAGAAATTAGCAGCGGGATACAAGGTCCTCGAGAGCAGCCCCTTCGGCAGGCCTGGGGGGAGGGCACTCTGAGAGCCACACCTGGCTACCCTGTGAGCCAGCACCACTGCCCAGCTGAGAGAGATTGCCCCAGGAATAGATCCGGCGAGACAGACGTTAGTGTCCAGACCGAGTCTGGAGACACAACCGGCACGGCGTCCACCATCGACACGGCCCGCCTCGTCCGGGCTTTTGGGGCTGAGCGAGTGATTGGAGGTCCAGGGATGGTGTACAGGCAGAGAGGGAGGAGGAAAGACGGTACCCGACACATGGCCCCGGCCTTCAGCCAGACCGACAGCACTGACGAGTCCACGGTACAGACCTCTTCCCACTGACACAGCGTGAAACATCATGTCCACGGTGCAGACCTCTTCCCACTGACACAGCGTGAAACATCATGTCCACGGTGCAGACCTCTTCCCACTGACACAGCCTAAAACATCATGTCCACGGTGCAGACCTCTTCCCACTGACACAGCCTAAAACATCATGTCCACGGTGCAGACCTCTTCCCACTGACACAGCGTAAATAGAAGCATGTAAACAGTGTCTGGTTGTGCTTATTTCCCCCCTGGTAATTGCATGTTAAGACAGCTTGAGTACATTGAGTTTTGATCCGAAAAGAGCCATGCTTTATACTTTTGTTAGAGATACAGTACTTAATGTGTTATGTCGGGCACCCAGAATGCAGTGCAACGGCCTTAGAAACTACTCTGAACTTGCTTCTTATAATTAAGTGAACAGACCCCCAGCACCCAGACAACAGCCTCATTGGACATATCGACATCTTTTCTGCTGACCTTAAAACTGCACTGTTTCCGGCTGATTTATGGTTCCTAACCACGTGCTGACAATTCGCTTTCCAGGCGACTCCTGAGTCCATTACATCCAGCAGCAGCTACTGCCATCTGCCACACCGTGAACCCAGACACGGGCTCCTGGGGAAGAAGCCAGTAAAGCTGGTCAGCAAAGGAATACAGGCGGGTGAGTGGTCTTTCAGCTTGCAGTGTGCTTACTGAATGCTTCCTCTGTGGTGATGAATGGTGTCTGCTACCCAGGTGATTTGTTCTAGTCCCCCGTTAGGTAGGTAAAGCTCTTCGCTGTATTGTGTGGTACACACAGGTAAAACAATGGCGGGTTATGAAATATTCACCACTTGAGGCTGGCTACATTATTTCTTCCACTAGGCAAAACCACTTTCTTTTTGCATGTGGTCAGCTAATCAGAATGAGAAACGACTAATTTTAGCGCTCCTGCAGCCACCTGAGATTTTCCCAGGATTAATGGGGTGTGCCCATTCCACTTGGACATCAACCAGTTGCATGCTGGTTCCACACATTTCAGTATACAGGAGGGGAGCAAAGCATTGCACTAGCAGTAATCGTGTGATACGGGTTGTTAACTAACCAGAAAGATTGCAGGCGGGAGTAACAGTCATGCAGGTTGATGTCCTGGTTCGACTGGTAGAAGTCATAGTTACATGCGTGTTTCTGATTGGAGTCGTCCACTTTGTGATCTGTATGAGTAAATGTCACCTCGCTAATGGAGCAGCTTGCCGTGGATCCTTTCTTGTACTACCACTCGGCGTGCACTCGATAACCATGTATTTTCTGAGCTCCAATATCTAGGGGCAGATGAAAGCTGTGGAAAAAATTCACGAATGCAACATAGGAGTTCGATTGTCAGCATAACTGAAGTAAAGTTAACGTAGCGAGAAGGTGCCTGTCTACGAAGCAGGCAACATGAAACCTGCCGTTTCATGAAAGGCGTTCACTGCCTTCTGTGACATGATCTGCCGTTTTTCTTCAGACGGTGCAGACTACACAGCTCTTTTAGATGATCTTATCAAAAGAGCCTATATCTGTTTACACTGAAATTCATTCTCTGCGCTCTCCTTCCTCTTCATTATTTATTGGACCTCAGGCCTCCTGTTGCATAGCAAGTGGCATATGAATTATATGTCAACTCTCATTCTGTGGGTTATATTACACACATGCACGTTTTACAAGGAATTTGTCTGTTCGGAGCCGCTCTCACACGACATTTATATTTCTCAGCATGATAAATCTGGTAATGGTGCCAAAACTGGTATTCCTCAAACACTCCTGTGCCCCCCCAAGAAGAACTGTAGTAGTCCATCTTATAATGTTATATTTCAAGATTAGAAGCTTTCTGAATATTTTTCACATGAGGCCTTATTCACCCATGGACCTTGAGTTTGACATGAGGTATTTGAGATAGACCTCTGGTTTTCTCGTACCTGCCATGTGATTAGCAGAAAAGGCAGTTTTCCTATTAAGTCTCCTGTATCAATACTAGTAAACGGTATTTTTTTTTTTTTTCTTTTCCCAAATCTGACCTGCCCTGCATTGCTCTTATGATGCATCAAGTGATACCAGATATAATGTTGCCTTTGTACCAATAATACAGTGAAATAATGATATTTAGGTCCAGAAGTTTAATCCTTAGCTAAGAGCCACTCAGGGTAAGATGCAGTCCAGAAAATGTGAATTCAGTTTCCAGGTGTCTTTCAGTATGTCACCCTCGTGTTCAGGTGACTTGGAGATCGTCAACAACGGCACACGGAAACATACCCGTGATGTGGGCACTACCTTTCCTTCACCACGCACGGCCCAGGCAGTCGAGGTCACGGCGGAAGTTACTCAGGACTGTAGGAGCCCCCCCAGACATCCGACCATCTCAAATGAGAGGAGTAGGAGGAGCCAGCATGTGCACTACCCTCGAGGTGCAAACTTTTCTAAGTCTCTGGTTTATGAAGTGTGTTAAAGACAACAATATACATGCAGTAATAGATTCAAGCCATGCTCTCAATCTTCAGGTGTGTCATGGTTTGTCCCTGCTGAAAATCTGAAGGCAAGGAGCAAGAAGGAAAACAGGCCTGAGTCCACATCAGTACCAAGGTCTGGGCTGGTGTGGTTTGAGCCTTATACTAAAACCAAGCCTTGGAGGGAACCACTCAGAGAACGGCAGGTGCAGGAAGGGCCAATGGGATCCAGGCCGGAGGGTCTGGTGGAGCCAATCACCAGCCCAGAATCCAACAGCAAGGTGCTCCGTAGCTTTGTGCCGATCACTCTGCAGGTTTGTGTCTTCGACGATTAACACATCATCAAGGAGGTCCAGGCAATTTCTGCGGTCTGTACTCTAAGGACAGTTACACAAATCGTTGGTTACTGAGCACGTTCCTAAAACAGGAAGCCCTGGAGTTGCATCGGCCAGACTTCATCTCGCGCTCACAAGAAAGGATGAAGCGGTTGGGGCTGCAGGTGGAGGAGCGCCGCCTGCAGGCCATTTTTGCCCAGCAGAGAGAGGATCTATTCAACTGGCCTGGACATGTACAGACACGCCTACAATCCACAGGTGCCATCCCAGCATTCTCTAAAGCTGTCAGCCTGTGCTGCCCAAGTAGGGAGGCGTTGCTGTCGTCATGACCATGGGCCTTGGTGGTTCTGGCTTCAAGTTCAGTTTTGTACTGCTGGTGTAATGCTGTATCAGGTGTTCAGCTACACAAGTTGCTCTATCTCAGATCTGCGGTGCATAGTAGTCGGAAAAAAAGAACTGATTTTGGGGTTAGGCAGTTAGCAGTTTCTCATTCCTTTAACTGAGCTGTAACCCATTTTATAAAGATTTATGTTTTAGTTTTCTATTTCTGTTCTCCCAGGGCCTCCAGTTTATGCCAGAAAAGCCGTTCCAAAGAAGGAGATGTTCATGAGATCCAAACGGTGAGTTTTTTTTTTTTTTTTTCTGGTTCTGTTCTCACAGGACTTTTCTTTAGTTGATGTTTTAATGAATGTCATGTCCATCAGAAATGCTTGGGAAAATCCCTCCATATTCCATAACTTTACGGTAGTGTTGCAGTGAGCCTGCAGCACATGGGTAGGACTCAGGGTACCCCCTTGGATGGGATGCCATCACAGAGCAGATACTTTTGGCCATGTGGACACCTGACCAGCACACCCACCCTTGTTGAACATCCCACTCCAAAACCATGGGAATTAATATGGAGTTGACTCCCACCACAGGCTTTACTCTTCTGGGATGGATGTTCACTTGGTTTTGGAGTTAGACTGAGGAGAATTTGTGCCCGTTCAGCCACTAGAGCATTAGCGCTGTTGGTGAAGAAGACCTGCACAATTACAGCGTTTACAGTTGGTGGGGGCAGCTCTAGCTGGGCATAAATTTGACAAGCTGACTTGTCAAAGGTGGCATCCTATGACAGTGCCATGTTGAAAGGAACTGAGCTCTTCAGTACAACCCATTCTACTGGAAGTGTTTCTCTATGTATATCACATGGCTGTATGCTTGCTTCTATGCACCTGTTTGCTACGGGTGTGGCTGAAACAGCCGAACTCAGTCATTAGAAGGGATTTCCACATACTATTGGCCATGTAGTGTAGATGCATCAATCCAACTAAATCAGCAGGGGAGTCAGGGTACCTGTGGCACCTGTCCTGTTCTTTTCTCTTCTAGGATGTACGCCCAGCTGCCAGAGGTGCGACGCAGGAATGAGGAAGAGAAGCGGAAAGCAGAGTATCGTTCCTACAGGTTGAAGGCCCAGCTCTACAAGACGGTAAGCTACAGCACAATCAACCAAGTCGCACTGACCCTTCATTTAATCGATTGTCTTATCCCTGCTTTCTTCTGTGAAGTACCACATCGATGGTAACTCTGCAGGGTTGCACATAAACAGCATCGCTAATAATGACGAGCTACAGAAGTACTTTACTGTGTCTTACATCTAGTAATATCTACATAGGCTCTTGGAGGGCACTAGCTGTCAGACTGAATATCACAGCGCTATGTGAAGTTTGGCAGTGTTTATTTCATTCTTTTACATCAGGTCCCAGAGGCCAAGGTATTGATTGACAGGTCAGTCTCATGGGCATGAAATGAGGGCCTCCTCTTGTCTTTGTCTTGCAGAAAATCACCAATCATATTCTAGGCAGAAGAACTCCATGGCAGTGAAGCAACCTTAATTAGTTTAATCTTGAGTGTGGTAAATGTAGCGTGAATGGGTTGGTGATTTAAAATTTTATTGTTATTGTCATACTTGGTATTGAATTCTACTGTCATTGTTCATTATTTATGTAAGAATATTTTTACCTGGTTTATAGTGTAATTTTGAATTTTTGTAACTGTAATGTTAAAGCAATAAATCCGGATTAAATGACATTTGTAAATTAACCAGATCTGTGAATTTAGTCGATAATAAACCACTACGTAGAATACTGAAGATGAGTGACCCCACAACACACCTCATGAATTTATTTTTTTATTTTTTTCTTGATATACAGTACCTGACATTACCACTCAGAGGGAACAAGGAGCTAATATTTATCATTTGGCCACCTATATAAAGTCTAGGGAAAGTTTAAATCCAGTTTGCAGTGACATTATCGTTCACTATTAGTATATGGTTTTTCTGCTAAATTGTGTTTAGTTGTATCATCATATGCAGTGGCAGGCCATGCTTTATGTAGGTTTTGTTCCTACTTGAGTATCTGAGTGAGCTGTTGATTTCCATAACTAGGAATTTAGGGGCACCGTGGCTCAGTGGGCAGCTCCGTGTGTTTGGAGTTTGCATGTTCTCTCTGGGTCACACAGGTTTCCGCCAAAGACATACAGTTAGAGTAATTGGCCTTAATCACCTGTAGTGTGAGAGTGTGTGGCCATGTATGCACGCGGTGATTAGCTGGCATCCTGGCCTGAGTGTATCCAGGCCCTGTGCCCAACGTTGCCTGGGATAGCCTCCAGTTACCCCCGCAATCGTCTCCAAGAAAGGTGGTTAGAAGATGGATGGAGTGATTGTGTTCCTGAAAGTTTAGCATGCAAGTGGTTCAAGGAGAGAACTTCATATTTTGCCTAAGGAGTTCTTGGGAGAACTTCTATTTTGCCTGGGCAGTATGAGGTTTGTATATTCAAACTTCATTCACTGTTATTGTCACTGAGTCAAAATATGAATAGGAATAATGGGGATGAATATTACACGTCTTTTTTATTGGATTGGTTACTATGGACTGCTGTTGAATTTAAACCTTAGTTAACTGGGATAATATATATTTTTAAAAAGTATTCAGTAAGTGGGTATACAGACTTCTGTGTAACATAAGTGCTGATTACTGAACACTAGTCTCCATTCCAAGCCCATTCTTTGCTTTGATGATGATCTCAAATTCCTGTGTGTTTGTAAAAAAAATGCAGGGTACAAAAACATTCAAGTTTTGATAACTTCCACCTCAATGGTAAATTATGCTAACGAGGTAATTTAGATGTTTTACCGGTGTAAAAATACTGAATATAGTCATTCTGGAGAAGGTATTGATAAATTTCCTGAAATAATATAGCTTTCTGATGGGGGGAAAAAAACTGCTGCTCATAGATGGGTATATACTATATTCAACAAATCTGTGCAGCCATCTCGACCAACTCAGCCACTGTATGTGAGATCCAGTATGTAGAGGGGCAGTTAACTCTGTCCTGGAAGCTAAAGGATTTGATTTATCCTTCGGTGATGCTATTGACCCCTTGCAGGCATAAAAGGAGACTTACAGTATTGCTCTGAAATAAGTGACAATGCTTTTTTTTTTGTGTGTGTGTGTGTGTGTGTTTACTTATTCTCAGACAAGTCGACAATTAAGAAAATACTCTTTTGTTTTGCTGAATTTGTTTTTGGTAAATGTACATTTGACTTTGTATTTTTCCTAGTTTGTTTATTTTCCCATTCAGTTTATGTATAATAGGCAGAATAAAATCCTGTAACGTTCTGCCTTTGCAAATCTGGTGTGGACTAGGAGGATAAAAGCATTACAGATTTCCAATTTTCAATTTGCCAGCAATGAATTGAAAAAAAATCAATGAATTGTCCTCTTACTCTGAGAAATGACAACGTAGTCCTGGCTCTGTGTTGGTCTGCATTCGACAATCTTCTATCATTAATCAAGAAATCAGCAATCAGATCTGGTAACGAACACCATTTCGTCATATACTTCAGTTCTGGCAAAATATGGAATACTTGAACATTTTGCATTGCTTGATAGAGCTTATAGTGACAGTGACCCAACCTTAGGCTATGAGATATTCAAGGGGCTGAGAAATCTGAAAATCGCAAAACTTGCATAAATATGTGCATTATGGGATGCTGTTGACCCGTTAAGCGAGTGAGGTTACGTTTGGCATCTAAACACAAAAAGTCCAACTGGCAAAGGAACCTTAGGTCCAGTCAGGTAGCTGTTTACCTCCTGCTCTTCCTTTGGCAAACGCTCCCTGTGGAGGTGAATAGCATTTTCATTTTCCTCCCACTGCCTCGGAACATTCTGCAACATTGTAGATGGAGTGTTCAGTTTCAAGAATATGCACCACACTGCCATCGACTAGCTGAAGACAGCATGGCTGGGAATGATTGGGTGTTACCCTCAGGCATCACTTCTTGGACATATTTCATTTCCTTTCACTCTCTTGCTTTTCATTCTCCTGCTCCAATCTCACGAGAGAAGCTGAGTACATTTTTAAGTTTCCATTCTTGTCGTGTTGAACAAAGATCCAAATATATTCTGTGAACTTTTTTCATCGATTTCTTTTTCACCATTATTGTAGTCTTTACAGCTTCCTGTGTTACTATCTTCAGAAACTTTTAGGAAGTTAACATTTACGCAACTGCTTGATTTTTAGTCATCCATCGTGTTAAGGAAGGAGAAACGTTAAGCAGTGCTTTTCACCGATCATACTCCTGGTGTGAACGTGAAGGAATCTCATTGTTTTAATGGCTCATTTTTCCTCATTGCATGCCAGGCCTGCATTTAATGGCCCTAATTGTACAAAGACACTGCTTTTCAGGGTGGATCTCTACTCCTGTGAGCTTCTGGCATGATCTATTTGGTGAACACTGCAAGTCATGGTGTTGAACAGTGAGTGCCCTACATGTACATATTCAAAACCCACGAGGCATACAATGTGTTTAGAATAGATAGGTAAGAAAAATTACACAGCACAAGAGTATTGCCATCAGTGAAATTAAATAAATAATTGACAGAACAGAAAACCCTGCAATTGTCTCAGATATCGGAAGATTGCAATCAAGGGTATGAGGAGTTTCTACATATATGAAAGGAAGATGCTATTAACACGTGATGATATCTGGTAAGTAATTTGACATTACAAAAACTTGAACCTCATTTAAAATAGTAGCTAAGTTCAAGAATATGTTACCGTGAGTTTACAAAAGTTTAATTATTTTGTGTAACAAGTAAGTAGTGCCTGCACCCGTTAGTGGGGACAATTTTGGTTAAATGCGTATGTGAAGTCTTTAAAGAGATACATTCAGGTGCTGTTGGGTGCATGCACTGCTTTTAAAATTAACATCCTTCATCCATGGAAGAGCCAAATGTGGATTGCCTCAGTATTAAAAATATGACTCTTTTTACACTTGGTAGGATTCCCAGTTCATCTGAAAGTCTATCCACCCCTTCTCTCAGTCTTGTACCAAACACACAGCCTACTGAGACCCTTTAACGTTCTGTCCATATGTGTGAGTTATAAAACAGAACACTAGAGGGCGCTAAGACGGTGCTTAAATTGCTAAAGTCGAGTAAAACATCAGCAACTTCAATGGCTTCGAGAATTGTTGTCCAGGATAAGTTTAACGCAGAAATGAGCGAAACAGTAGCTTTATCAGAAGTAAGCACTTTTTATTTGGATCATACAAATTAAGTTCTGCACAAATGGATGAAAACTACTATGAATTTTAATTAGCGGTGTGGATGTACAATAGGTTTAAGAATTATGTGGGTAGCGTACGGCACAGAACGTACGAAATATGACGTGGAATTTCGAAAATTGGGGAATTCGGAATGTACTGGAATAAAAATAGGCCGATGTGCAGATTTCATAGCACCGAGCTGGGAGAAATGATAGCGGGTGTGTGGTGAGAATGGGTTCACACTTTGCCATAGTTTGGGTGGAAGCAACTAACCTACAGACCGCAGGTGAACGGTTACTTAAGTCTCATAACGACAGAAAACATCCGGTTTCAAAATGGGGTGGGGGATTATTTTCTCAGATTTAATAAATCATCACACAGTTCACAAGTGACATTAAGAAAAACAAACCATATTATTTTTGCACTGTGTAGTCACTGCATGGATTCTCTGCTCCTCAACACCATCTTTGATAAGCGTAAATGAAACTGCTATGTGTCAGCAGGTTCTCTCCAAGTCCCTTAAGATGTCTTACCTTCCGCGCACTTGTACGCACACACACACACACACACACACACTCCACCGAGCAAGCGCCAGCATCTGTTCTACAGCTTTTTAGGCTGGGACTGCACCGTTTCTTAATGTCTTAGGTACACATGCAGATCTTTGGAGTCCTGAGGAGAGCGATCACAGCCAGGAGTGTAGAAGGTTCGAGGTAGTCAGAGGAACTGGGATGATGCGCACAAAACACGGGCAGAGAAAGTCACTTCTTTCTGCAGAATGCGGACGTTTGCTGGTATATTCGGTCCTGCTAGTCAACAGCGTGCTGGAGATGGTGAAGGGAGACCCCCGAGGACAAGGTAATTATTATACTCATCATGCCCACTCCTAAACTTCACTCTTTTAGTCGACCTACCAGTTGCGTCTGTCAGTCTTCTTTAGTAGATTTACACAAATGTTATTTTCCTGTTGTATCACTTTGCCCTTGACAGAGCAGCTTTCCACTCGTGTGTCTGCCCTTAACTTTGTTATTTTGTATCAGCCTCCATTGAAGTCACCTCTAAACAGAAGCACTTTGCAGAGTCACTTCCGATTTTTTTTTTTTTTGTCCTGCCACTTAAAAACATATTAGTCAAACTTTAAAAGAAAGTTTCATCAATGGTATGATATTTTGTAAAGTGTGCGTGTTTATTTTTTAATTGATTTAATGTAAGTTGTTTACCTGTGTGTATGCCAGCGACAGATAAATGCGTACGCACAAATCGACTCGTGACCGAGAATCATTTGCGGTGCAGCGAGGTTAATTATAAAGCCATGATGATGATGATGATGATGATGGACAGCTGCGTGCTCTTGCAACTATAAGTAGACTCCATAACAACTGTGTTACATAAGTTAACGTGGCTTTGGACGAAAGCGAATGCTACATAAATAAATGTAAATGCATGATTGACTGAAGGAACTGGACGGTATGATTATGATTGTGATGAATCGCCTGTAAAAACAGATTTCTGCCTCGATCAGTGAGCTCAGCGGATCAGGCGTTCGTGTTGCCTGGAAGTGTCAAATATACGTATAGATGGGTATGCCATGTGTAGTTTAAGGGTGTGATACAGGGTACCAACAGGAATATCAGTATGAATGCTCAATGCCACTCACTGATACAGGGTACCAACAGGAATATCAGTACGAATGCTCAGTTCCACTCACTGATAC
>JAACJT020023281.1:0-24035 GCA_009936485.2 Gymnarchus niloticus | reverse complement strand
CCTTTGCATCTATATCCCATCCCTTTGTCAAGTGCCCCCCCCCTTAAGTTTTCCCGCTTTTACAGTCAAAGATACTTCCTGCCTTTCCTCATGGTAGGGGGGGCTGCACCCCTCCATACAGGTAGCACCCTGAGAGGCTGCTGAATGCCAAAATGAGAAGTTGACAATCTCACCGGGGGAGAATTAGGAATCCGCTCCATTTTTTACTCATAGGAATGTTGTTGCAAAACCGAGAAAGCACGTACGTACTTGTCCACGCGTTTCAGGTTTTGGGTTCCGCTTTGCAGCAGACTTCACGATTACCCACATATGAGAACCTGTGCGTAGTCGCACTTAACGTTCAGCCGTGCGTGAGCATTACAACGCTGCATGGCAGTTCCAACATGTTTGAACTAAGGGAAGGTGTCATTTTTTGACATGTAGTCTAGCTTATTGGGCTACAGCACGGTGGTAAATTAGGCTTCGATGTTCCTCGGATAATTTCATGGGAGGAAGTGGTATTTGTTTTCCCCCCATTACAGGTGCAAGCCCAGTAACTGAGCAGAAAACATGGTTTTGCACAGTGGTGAAGCACAGTGAGACCAGCATCAGAGGAATCTAGTTATTCTGGAATCTTATGAAAGCTTCTAATACTTGTTATTAACACCGACGTCATAAACTTGTCGTATCTCGCTCTCGCGACTCTCCATCACGTCTGAATCTCCAAGGAAACGGAGGTGCAGAGATGCAGGAACACCCCAGGTTGCAGGATCATTCAGAAGTCCTTCACGAATCGCCTCGATTTTAAGGGGGTGGATCTTGTTGCCAGTTTCCATTCAGCTGGTGGTGAAAATAGGATAAGCTCAGTATCTTGACCAGTCCAAAGTAAATCTTCGTTCAAAATCAAACACACCCTAGAGAGTAAATGGGGTGAGGGGAAGGACAGACTCTGTTGTGACGGGCATCTCTCTGAAACCAATGTACACCAACGTCTAGTGTGCTGCTTCAAATTTCCGGCATTAATTGAAGACAGGTTTACGGTTCGCACCCAACGCTCAGTCGGCAGTCAAAAAAAAATGCCGGGGGCAGAGCAGTGTGGGAGGAGCTCCACTGCAATGTCATATCAGATCTGCATTGCATGTGGAACGAACACACCTGCAGTCTGGTCTGAGTATATAGTACTTCCACATTCTCTCCGAGGCCTCACCTCTCAGCTTCTCACTATAAATCTGTGATCCTGCTGTCGTAGTAATCAACAGTATTATATCCGTGATCACAGTTGCCAAAACAAAGATAAGTGTCTTTCCTGCTCGATACATGGAGGCTGAGGTCAAATATTTAGGGGACCACACCAAGATCAAGGCCAAACGTGATGGTGAAGATTTTTTAGAGTAATAGAGTGAAACTGAAAAACTCGCATTCTTCTGCTGCTGAACGACGAATTATATATTCTAGATAGTGGTGAGTAGATAGCCCTCTTTGTCCTAAAAAAAAAAAAAAAAGATCACATGACACATTATGTCGGGCCGTAAAGTTTTAAATTTTGAGGTATTCGCTAGCCTTAATGAGGCATATTCATATACCTTGAATTTGTGAGCCTACAGCTGATAAATTTGGAGAAAATGTCCAAACAAGGGCGTTAAGGTGTCATGGATCTGACCCCCAAGACATGGGTCTTTTAAAAACATTTTTTCACTTTACTAAAAAAAAAAAACGTTTATGAAATTTTGTCTGAGGGAATTTTGGTGATTTAGGGAAAGATAGTTGCGTTCAAAACCAAAGTCAGCGGAGTCCGTTCAAGTTGTGCTCCGTATGCGTGGGGAGAGGGTGAGGTGGAGAGATGAATAAAATATGATATGAATGAATAAAAAGCCGTTGTGACCCTATGTTGTTCCAACTTTAGACTGATGGCCAGTGTCAGCTGCCTGCAGTGACAGTCTGTGATTCCTTAGCCTGTCAGCCAGGTATCTACGCCTCCCCAGACCTCCCCTATCTCCCATTCTGCCACCAATCCAGATTCTGCTGGTAAAATATCTTTAAACACATGGATATACACAGCCTCCCATCTCTACAGGACCACTTATCAATTTCTGCCCAGATAATCCTTCCCGGATTATTATTGCTTACGTTTATATTCCTGGAATGTTGCGGGACTAAGCGGTCAGGTATAAATCATTTGGGAAGCTTTGGCTGATATCATTTCAAGGAAACAATAGCAACAGACCCACCAATCCATTTCTTTTTTTGCATTTTGTTACTAGAAGAAAAAAAGTTCAATGAATTTCCGAAATGTTCTGTAAAAGCTCATGTAAAACCTGAATGGTGGCCTTCAGAGAGTGTTTTAAAGTGCTGAGACCATGACCATGTACGGTCTTGGTTTGTGGGGGTTGTTTTTGGGAGCTACGCACTTTTGCATGTCCTGGGCTCTGTCCTGCCAGCCCTTCTTGATCTTTGTCTCTCTCTCCATTCCCCAATCAGCTGCCTTTCCCAGCAGCCCTCTCTGTCTGTGGCTAAACAGTCGCCAGTGAGATTTCATCCTCTTCGAATTTGTCTCCAAGCCTCTTTCATCTTGAGCTCCTCTTTGAGAACTCAGCTGCTATGAAGCTGGCCACTGGACTGCCTGCCCACATCCCTATAAAACAATGCTAGTGCTTACTTTATTGTTTTATCTGAAGAGAACATTTTTTTTTTTTTTTTTGGAGGGGAGGGGGAGGTCTGAATGGGGAAATTCTAATCCTCACAGAGACACTGAAAGCGTGAACGTGCTTTGTGAGCACTTCGAGAATGAGTCATTGTCGGATGTACTGTATCTGAACATGCGCTTAAGAAGGGACCTTGGAAGCAGGATGGTTATATAAGTCTCTGAGCAATTATCTAAGTAAGATAAATGGGACATGGAAAGCCTTGTGACACCAGTGTGCGGAACCACGTTTTTATTTTTTCTCACTTTCCCGTGAGCAATAGAGAAGAAAAAAAAAGCCTTTCGGGGTCTGGACAGACTTGGTTTTTTTGTCATGTTTCTATTGAAGATGGCACTGCCTTACCCAGCAGTGTCATTTAGGTGCAGTCATGTGTGCGATGGAGACAGACAATGTGATTTACCTGTGGCGCCCCGAGATCTGGCAGGGGTATGTCAATGGAGGGAGATGAGGGCAGCTGATGGTGTCCTCTGAGAACCCCTCTACCCTCTATTCCCCTTTTCTTTCCATATCCCAGAATCCCCTAAGGCAGAACACAGCTGTTACCTGAAAACAAAACTATTCAAAGTGGGCACAATGTGGGGTTTTATTGGGGCTCACCTACTTTTGCTTTTTAGTGGTTTTAAGGTGAATTCTTGAAGTGATAATGAATTTTAAAATACCTTTTTTTGTGTGGGGCATGATGGGAGTTGGACTCAGTGAGCTAAAAGGTAGACAGAGGGGTATCCTTGATGTGTGTCACTTCTCCCTGTTTGTGTCGTGATGTGCACAGGGTGAAGTTCATGATTTTAGATTGCCTGAGGTTTCACTCACGTTCCTTTTATTTCCTCGCCAGACAGTCCTGCTTTCCACGATTTACAGATCTTACGTACCTTTTCACACATAGCTATGTCTGCCAAGTAAATATTTCAGACCTTTTCATTCTTTAGCAGTTCAAGGTTTGATTAATCTGGCCTTGTCTTGAATCTGTAAGGTGAATCGTTTTGCCTTTTAATTAATCGGATTTAATTATGCTCCCATTTTGCTGCCAGATAGTATAGATGTCCAACGTATCTCCTCCTTGAGATACAAGGTTGAGAAAAGGCTGCTTTGTCCTGGGGGGGTCCCACTTCTACCTTTTTTTTCTTAAGGCTTGACCAGTAGGGTAGGGTGAAGTGGCTGGTGGGGGGGGTCATCACAGGCTGGCCTGCATGCTCTAATGAGCACTGGGTGCAGAAGGTAGCTGTGGGTTGTCGGGAACATGAAGATCCTTTGAATGTTTGTCACATTGGGAAGTACCTATCCCCAAACATTTCTAAATGGAAGGCTATTCAGCGTACCTCACAAAGGAATTAATGTAATACTGGGAAGATTAAAAGAATATCAGAGTACTCAGGAACCTGAGAGCATTACAGGGAAATATCAAGGTTCGAGGTTCATTTATTTGTCATTCCGTTATGTATATGCATACATAAACAAAATGCTGTTTCTCCCAGTGCAAATAATTAACAAATACGATAAATATAAATAATAACTAAAAAAATTAAACTAAGAATTTTAGATTAAAAACATACCACATGTAACAAAACAGCATCACACTAAATAGCAGCACATTCCAAGGTGGGAGTAAAATATAATTAAGCAGACCATTCATTGTGAGGTGCCTGTCAATGGTCATGACCTGTACCTGGCCTGTAGTGTAATCTCATATGCAGGTTTTTGTCTGAAATATGAACATTTTAAAGCCACATTTAAATGTAGAGTATAAGACCGGCACAGCTGAGAGGCATTAGGCTAATCTGCACTGTAAAGAGTTCTAATCTCCTGGGGATGAATTCATGCTTTTGAGTGGCGGGGGGGGGGAGTCGTAGAGCTGAAATGTTTCCTGAGTCCTGGTCAGAAATGACCCCCCCTCTGCCAAAGTGCTCTTTCAGGGCAAGGCTGCTTACCAGCCCACCATCACTCTGTGTTCCAGAGTCTCTCAAGAACCATCACCCCACCGTTTTTCTGCATTGTGACACTGCATGATCAGTAGTCAAATGTCAGGAGTATATTGTTTAAAGCATGCCATATTAAATTTTAAAGCTACCCGCAATTTACATTCTGATATTTAGCTCCTCAGCTTTTTTCCCTGATACGCTAATAGGTATATTTATAATATACAGTATTCCGCTAGATATTTTAGCATAGCAACTCAGATGAGGTGGTAGGCGTGGCGGGTCTTGTAGCACTTCACCATGCCCACCATGTCCTTGCATCTTCTCTGACAATGACCCAGTTCCAGTCCTGGTCTCTGGTTTCCAGTCCCCAAAGGAGTACTGGGTTCATTCTCATTCCGTTCGCATTTTCGACCTCGGAACATAATTACTGCTGTGAAGTTTCTGCAGCTGATAAATGATCGTAGCCTACAACAGACGTACTTGTAAGTGACTAAGCCAGGTCCAGTCCTGAATTCTCAAATGTTCCACCAGACTGAAACGGCCTCTTTACACTCGTGCTCCACAGTCGGGTCAGTTTCAGAACCGTGTTTGAGAAATTCCATTGGCACCCTAAATTTTTACAGTGCAGAACGTTTAATAGTTGCTTAATGTGGGAAGTTGGATAAAATAGAGATGAAAGTTTGGTTTGGAGAAGTGTGGTCGACCACATGAGCACAAGAACTTGAATGCACTGGAATGTACTGGAACATCTAATGAACGCTTCCCAGCTGTCTGTGTGCAGCATGTTGCCTTAATGCTGTTTAAAAATCAGTCATTGTGGTTCTGAAGAATGAAAAAGGAAACAAATGCAGATTCCAGAATGAGGGAAACAGAATTGCACTCCTCAAAGGTTGCATCCCCTGAAGTGGATTTAAATTGACTGTTTACCCAGTACAGAAAAAAAAAATGTTCCCTTATGGCTTGCATATCTCCTCTGGGTCTTCAACTATGCAGATAAAAAGTAGAGAGAGAGATGCAAAGGGTGGAGACCTCCACCCCCCCCACTCTACGCTGGATTCCCCAGTGCAGGCTGTCTTTCCCCCCAGTAGAATCTGACTGGAATTGACGTTAATTACCCCAGGCATTTTTCAGATACTGCAAGCCAATCGTAATGGAAATCACATGACGGGTCACATGACGGTGCTGAGGGACTCTCCATATGACCTCTTTATCACACACTGCTGTCCTGAAAAATATCACTACATTTCGAGGTATGACACAGCGAGTCGTATCTGTGAACCACCTACTTGCGCTCAGCTCTGCTAGATAAGCTCGGGAAGGCAGCCTGTGTTTCTAAATCTCGTGAGCTGGCGGTAGACCAATGTGGCAATTTTTAACCACACCGGCTTCAGCTTTCCTGCATTCTCTGATGAGAGAAACGTACCACATTTAACTGCCACTAGGTGCACAATTCTCTCATCCTGCATCACCATTTCTGTTCAAACTCCACAGCACCATCTACTGCATATTAAAAATAGTTTCCTTAAAGGGGCTGTATCGTAGTTTGACATGTCCGAGGCACAGTCAAACTGAAAGGCCAGTTTATTTTAGTTTTGTTTTACCAGCTGTTGGATGGGTTCCTTTCTTCCGTTTCTTCTGTGTTCCCAGGACCCCATCCACACTCTGAGACTGTCTCCATCATATGGCACGAAGATGCCGTGATGTGGAATGCTTTAATCATTCCCTCAGTCGGCGGATTGTACAGCTTTGATTGGGTCGAGAGGTATGAGCCCCGCCCCAGAATAAACTCCGCCTCCTGTGTGAAACGTCTCTCCAGTTGAACCCTGCCATACCAAAAACATCAAATATCATTGATCTTACATTAGGCACTGTGTAAAATGCTGAGAGATCAGCCTTGCCTGGCTGAGTTCTGATGCACTGAGATCCTCCTGGCTTACCTATTTCACCAGCAGTCTGGACACTCAGTCAAAAATGTTACTCTATCTCAGGGGTGTTGAATGACGAAGGACTAATCAATTTCAAAGTCTAGTAGGAGCGGTGACGAGATCGGGGATCAGATATGTTTGTCAGGCCATGAAGAACCTGGAAGCTCCTTTGATGAAAGCGAGTACCTCTCACTTTGAATCAGGCTGTGCTGCTTGCTAGACCTGTTTGTTTTGTGAATTATTCAGGATGCCTCGAAAGAGCTGAGAAGGGCGGAAATTTGGACGGAGGGGTGGGGGGGGGGGGGGGTACTTGAATGTTAGAAATCCTTAAATTGTTAACGCTGAACAGAAGTGCTCCAAAGACAAAGATGGAAATGCTGTCTAGCAGACACCACATCTGTGGTGCATCGCGGAAGGGAAAGGGAAGGTTGCTTTTCAGAACTGACAGCGAGTCCAAGAGAAGCAAGAATATTTAAGAAGGGGAGGTCTGTACCTGCACGCTCCCTGGGAACGCAAGTAATGGAAAGTTTAGGTCATACGGATTGAGGCAGGATGGATCAGGGGCCTCCGAGGCTATCAGAACGTTGACCTCACAGCTTAAACATAATGATTCATCTGAAATGCCATTATGTTTCAGTAGCGGAGTTTAAACCCCAGAGATCGCCTACGCTTCACAGGGGATTTAAATCACGAATAAAAACACAAAAACACACTTACCTAGATGCGCACACAGAGCACGGACAATGACCAGCTACGCACTGCGTAGGTGCACACCTACAGGTTCACACTAAGCGTGCGCACTCTTGCTCACTCACAAATGGTCATGAATGGACCGCGAGGATAAAGAGAGAGCAGTAGAGTCGCTAAGGTGAAGACTTCCTGTGCATGTGACAACTGCTTTGATCACTGAATGAAAAGGTCTATTCAGGCTGAAACCGCTGAGCCACTGGACGGCCCAGAGTGACTTTTGTGTTCCGGGCCTCCATTTACTGGATGAAAGGAGTGACGAATTTGAACTTGGATTGTTAACAAGAACTCATTCAGATGTAAACAATCATGCATCTCATTTCCAAAAATAACCCCAAGACATTGTTTCATTGATTTCCTCTTTATTTCTCAGGTCCACTTCCAAGAAATGAGATTACAGGGGATGCCGTATCTAGTGTTTAATTGCTTGAACATGACAATCCAGTCAGGTTTCATTACAAGGAAATTTTGTTGGGTATTTCAAGGCAGTACACATCGCTGTTTAATGTCTGGGCGCATGTGTGGGTCTGCACGCTGCTGTGTTTGAACACTTTAGAAGAGATGATTTAGTGATCCCCAGTAGCAAATCAGTGATCTGGTTAGATATCTGCCCAGCCAGAACTTTTAGGAGCCTGTGACTTCTCAATGAGCTCCGGGTTTAAGGTGACCGTTGGGGCTTCCAGCCTATTCTAGCAAAGGAACGCCTGTCCAACATCCCTACGGACCCTACTATGTAATTTCTGCCTGGCAGACTGGAGCGGTCCGGTCAGACTATCAATCAAAGTTAATGGAGACACCAGTGACATTTCAGTAGACCTTTTTAGAACCCAGCACTTTTCTTGTGGACTGAAAGGGTGTACAGTCTGGTGAGCAAAATAAGCCTGGCCTATTTCCTTTGTGATGTCCCAGAGCCCCTGGGTGAAACTTTCATTAGAATGTATTAGGATATCATATGCAGGCCATTTCTGAAATGCTTATCCCGCTTTTCCAAGCCAGTATTTGATAAAATAATTCCAGATTTCATCCTCCACTTGTTTTTTCTCTATGGATTCTCTCACTTGGCCGCTCATGGTCTTCCAAAGCCCCAGGACGTGTCATCCATGTTTAATGTGCCATCTTGGGTACATGGCCAGCATTGACTTTTAGCCAAGGGTAATACACGTGAGGTTTCTCCTAACAAGACCTCGTCCATGTGCAGCGTGCGTGCCTGGGGTGTGGGGGTGGGACCCTCGTTTGGAAAGGTCCCAGGGTTGGCTCGCCTCTCTAATCCTCGTTATCGCTCGTAGACTGGGTCACAGCTATTGTGTTGCGAAAAAACCCATAAATCCTAACGTCTATCTCTGGTTTTAGTACTTGCATTCATTCAATACAACCCCCCCCCCACCAATAACTCTGCAGGCAGAAGCCTCATTCATCTCTCTTGGCAAAAATAGAGAATCTCTGAAATACTCCCATTTTACGTCCTTGTGAAAATCCTTGATTTTTCAACAGCAGACTGCTCTCCACCCCCACCCCCCCCACCCCCATCGACTTTCTCCTTCCCTCATACAGAGGGAATTCTTAGACTCCCCACTGTTTGGGTATCAAAGACCAGTTCTTAATTCCTCAGTCTCAGCAACTGATGCTCACTTCTAATGAAATTATGGGGTGACGTATTATGATGTTTTAGCCATGTAGGATTAACCCCGTCTCACCTCCTCTCCCCTCAGCATTGTCTCGAGGTAAAAGTTGCTCAGGGGTGATGCCTGCAGTGCAGAGGCTTCTTCCTCTGTTTATTCCTCCACAGAGAAGCCAAGATGAACAGGTTTTTAAGGGAACTACCTCGGCCAAGGGACTCTGTCTTCGGTCCATTCTCTAATAATAAATGGGGTTACTCCCTCTCTCTCGCCAGCTTTCTCGCTCAGTCAGTGTTCACATTTATCAGTAACTCCAACAATGCTTCTTTTTTTGAGAAAAAAAAACAGCCTTCATGACACCTTGTTTACTGAACATCTCACACCGGTATTTTTTCCTCCTAGACTATACGCCATAAATTCTCCTTTAAATAAGACTTTATTGTCTTCTCGGCCAGCTTGACTGAAATGACAGAGGTTCCGTGTGTTTAACAACGCTTACAATCCAGCCTGTTTATGCGTTCGGGATTGATGGGATAGGAAAAATTAATGACAGCTGTGAGGTGAACATCGTAGCAGGGTTGTCTCTCTCAAAAATCAAAGTTGGAGTGCAGAGAAACTACTTTCAATAACTCTGGATGCTCGGAACTTGTCAGCTTCCTGACAGGCATATTTTTGAGGTGATTGAGATGGATGACACGCATCACATGCCAGAAGAGTGAAGGCCCAGAGTTTTTGCATAGGAATAAGACGTCCAAAATCGCTGTTATGCTAGTTCAATTAGCAATTCACCTGTTTAGTTTTGGATGCGATTTTCTGGGGTTGACTGTGTACATACCGCATACTGCCCATTAATCCCCCTACAGTGGTTCATCCTTTATGCACACATCAACCATTACCAAAAAGACATCATGATAAGTACTTGACTGCAGACAAACACCTCTTGTTATGATTTTTAGAGGACGAATCGTGACATCTAAGAGCTATCTAGCCAGGAATCGTACCTGTGGCAGCAGCATCGGGATGGGCTGTAAGGACTTCCTTTAAGCCGACCGTGTACCAAAAATAACATCAGTACCTGCCGAAGCCGATACACCGCCGAACACATGGTCAGCGAGAAACAACTGCGTACTGAAACATCCGCAGATGAGCTTGGCTAGCCCTCCCTCCTGTTCATTCATTCTGGCTGCAAAATCATGACCAACTGTGTGGCGCATCCGCAGCCGGCTACCTAGCATGCTTTGACCAGTTGTGCAGAGTGGGTGGTCTCAATCAAAAGAAGCAGTGATTGCCGGTGAACATTGTCTTTTTAACCGCAGCACATTGCATGTTGGGTAACTGAGGACTTTTCCTCTTTTTCATCCGAAGAATGCTGGCAGCTTAAGACAGTATTTTACTATGGATCCTCTGTTGTATCCTGTTTTGTCTCCCTAAGCTGGCAGATTGGCCTCTATTAGCCACTAAAAAATGTTGCTTCACAAGTAACAAAAGAGCTTTAAATCTGTATATCTATACCTGATGCTTTCCTCATTTAGCACCTGCTGTAGGGTAGAGGCCTAGTACCTTTCCTGGAATTTGAACCTGCTGTTTAATGGGCAGAGATCTGATATTGTATCCACTAGGGATGGATGGTAAGAGAAGCAAGGAGAATCACGGGTTTCTTTCGCATGTAAATGCCCTCAGTCTACTGGCAGGGTAATTTGAGGTCGGCTCCAGCTTGCCTGGCCACATATGTGTGTGTGTGAGCCAGGATCAACTTCTTGGCCAGAGAGGAGGAATCCTGCGGTCTCGCCCATGGTACGTCCATCTAAAGGTTGTAGCTAACTAACTTATCACCTGTCTCTATACCATGGGCACTGGTTCTCCGGTGATACAGTACATACAGCATTCAGATTCCCTGAACGTCCAGGAGTCTCATGGACGTTGAAGTCAGCTCCTGCTTCTCAGTGAAAACATCCCAGAATCACAGAATTTTGGGCAGATTTCTTTTTCACAGCAGCTTTTCTGCCAAATGAAAAGAACAAATGAAAAATAATTCTATTTGGCAGTGAATATTTTTTCCCACTTGGTGAAAGCTCTATTAGGGAGTCATTGAATCTTTACCTATGTTCACTGGAGAAAAAATGAAGAACTAATTTAATAATAGCCCAGTTTCAGGATTTCTCTCCTTTTCAAAAATGCAGTAGGCAGCCTTTCTAATGTGAACACATACAGTACGAATAGAGAGAGGATAGGATAATGGGGCCTTTGGACGCTTCTGTTAACCACATCCCGCTGATCCTATGAATGTAATCTCATCTCTTCCACGTGAATGAAAATAATCTGCTTTTTTCTTCCCTGAATTGGTTCTATGCACCTGTATTTCAAGGTCCTCTATAAAGTAATTCATTTCTGTGGAATTTGGCTTTCGCTAAGAGTGGGCCACTCCTAGAACCTCTTCTGCCATCTCTACACTTGAGTGTGTGAATCTGGCAGCACAAACGTAGGGAGGTGCTTCAAAGGCAGGAAACTGTGGCCAAGGCGGAGACACGGACGTGAAGCGTAGAGGACGTGGGATAGAGACACAGAATTCTCTGTTTTGGTGTCCCCCACCTCCAGCCAGTCCTCAACCTGTTCTCAGACAACTTCCCATGATGCTCTGCTACCAATGGTAGCGCTAGGATAACATCACAGATGCACACGCACACACAAGTGAACACGTACTCCTGTCTTCATACACTCCTTTCTCACAAAGACACCCACACACATTTTCAAACTTACACTCTCCCATCACACAAACACATGGACATCACTGCAGGACTTGTTGCAGGAAGGATGGTGAACAGAACCACATAGTACTGAGACCAGAGCAAGGAACAGTGACATTCTTTGGATGTAGAAGGGGAGACGGGTTTAACAAAACAGTGCAAAGAGACAAAAACAAAATCAGGCTTTTTGTAAGACTATGACTCGTCTAACAATCACCTGCAGAAAAATCATAACGTAACCTCAAATATCGCCTTGGTTCAGCGTGACTTGAATCATGTCATTCAATCAAGAGCTCAAAAGAGGCTGGAAAAAATCGTGCCAACTGACCAAGGTTGAGGAAATAATGGCTTACACAGCAAGGAGATTTTCAAGGTGGCCTTTTAAATCAGTAGAATTGCAGGCCATTTTGATAAAAGCCATGAAATAGTAACTGTCTGCCAGTTTCATGGCTGGAAACCACTTTGAATACACCACAATGTTGACGTTGAAGCACAAAGAAAATATTTCTTGGCCCGATAGTGGTTTTTATTCTGTAATTAACGGAAGGTCTATAACTGAAAGTAGTGCTTCTGCGTAGTGATTTAGCAGCAGGATGCTGATCTTGTGGACCAGCCTGGCATTGTTCAGACTCAGCTAATTCGTCCAAGCTCCTCCTCATCAGCCCAGACACTTACAGGTGTGCGGCTGGTCTTGTCCTCGTTTTATGTCTATTTCTGCTGAAGCTGCATGCATTGCTGTCTCCTGCTTCTCTCCACCTGCATTTTAACCAACTTTCTTCCATATTTGCATGGTGTTCTCCATAGGTGTGAATTAATAATTCCCCTTTTCTGCTACTATACACATATGCTTTCCCATAATTCGCTTCTTTTACATCCCCTGATCATCTGCAGACAATCTCAAGATGTCCTTGAAGCCTCAAGCCTCGAGACTGACCAGCATGATAAATTTTCACCTCCCTGGGGAACCGAAGAGAAAATGTATTTGCCGAAATCGCTCTCTTCTCACAGAGCTTCCTGCTCGTTTAGGTGTCAAAGACATGAGCTGAGAATAAACTTTGTTTTAGCACAAAGACAGAGACACTGCCTAAAATAGGCGCACAGAAACCTGATTTGGGCACGACAAGCTTTTGGAGGGAAAATGGTATTCACGCAATTGCTTCTTTAATCCTCTCTGCCTCCGTTCCGAACATTTGTCAGTGATCCGGCTTTCATTCCCCGCCGTGTCTGTTCCCACATCCCGATCCATTCGGGCACCGAATTCCACCACTGCCCCAAGGCAGCCTTTTAACTGTGGTGCTCTGTGACACCGCAACGACTGTTTCGTGTCGAAAGCACACCAAAGAGAGGCCATGTTACCAGAATATCATTAAGAGATTGAAAAAGTCGATGGGGGAAGTTCAGAGCAACATGAGGTCCTCTATCCTGAGTCAATCGCTTTCTTCCTCTGTGGTATCTCCTTCAACCTATTGTACACGACGTTATCAGTCTGGCAGTTGGGAGCGGATGCAACTCACCGAAAAACCCTGAGAAGATTAAGATCACAGCTTTCATCCCTGGACGGTTCTGCATTTCCAGCTGAAGGTGTTGCCTGGTTCGAGCTGCCTGTCCAATAATTGATCAGTAGACCGCTCCTGTCCGTTTGTAAATAAGGAAACCTGTGAGATAAGCGGAGACTGAAGAGCTCCCGCTGTAAAAACATAATTATTGATTAACGTGGCCTTGTGTGGTGCTTTCTCTTTAGGTGTCAACAATACGTTACAAAGTGAAGCTCAGCAAATCGAGACTCTGTGCAGTTGCAACAGTTACGGAAACTTTGTATGTCTCGGATTATATACAGGAAGCATAGCCTTGTTTTCTGTGTTAATGCATTAAAAATATGACAATTCAAAACGTATTCGCACATTTGATTTAAGTAAACAGTTCTTATGTATATATTAGTCTTATTGCTTGTGGTGTTGAAAACCAAAATCAAAGTTTACCTGTAAAAGTGATCGCAAGCGTATCCAGAATGCGGTTAGCGGCACGGCCGGGCCTTGGAGTTGAGTAGGGAGCAGTCTGTCACCTGGCTGCATGTCAGCCTATCCATTATTCATGCCGAGAAAGAGCGTGGACACCTGGGCTGTCAGCACACCGACCTGTCCCCTTCTTTTGATCTCCGGTGCGAAGCATTTGTGGGCTCTTTCGTGTTGGCGTCATCCCCCGTAGAGCTGTCGCACGGAGTTCTCGTTGCCGTTAGCGATGAAGAAGGGTGCATACCTCTTGATTACTGCTCCGCTGGACATACCGATATGCCGATAGCTCAGGCTGTATTTCTAGAACTGGGAGTCCCGGATGAGGAAAGCGATGCTGTCGGATTCTCTCTCAATGCTCCTGTATCCTCCTTGTTCTCGTACAACCCCAAGACACATCTCGAACCTTTCACTGCCATTTTCCCTCCCAGATGTTGCCCAATGGAAGCTGGAAATATGTTAACGAATATTAACGTTTCCCCATGAGTGTTAAGAATAAGCAGTAGGATTGATTGGTACACAGACAAGCTCTTTAGATTTATAGCTTTTATGGATCTCGAGGACGATTTTAATGCAAACCTTTAAACTGTCTTTTTTAAAAGTATGTGCCTTCGAAAAATAATCCCGCATTCAAAAATTAACACATGCACTAAAAAAGATTTTCAAATACACGTTTCTCAAATAATACACAGCTTGTCGTACAGCAGTATTTGCCAATTAACCTAGCTCCATTATTTCTGCTATCACCTTAACTATTACTTAATTTATCCCTGAATACAGTGTAGTTCTTAACGTTCATTTGACTAGTCAGGTGTCTCTTGAACTTTGCGTCATGACCCAGTTTGGCTCACGTATGTCTATGTTCGGCTCTGCTGTCATCATGGTAATCCTTTTAATGGGACCCAGAATGGTACCAAGTTTGTTATTTGGGTCCTCAGCGGTTTCTGCCGGTGGGTGCCCAAAATGCCGATATTCCAAGAGCAGTACCGCAATGAGAAAATCGTGCACGGGGGGGAGCATGTTGTTGCTCATTCATTTTGTGCCATTTATTATATCTGGACTGGCGCCCAGTTGTTGCGTTTGCGGTTTAATTACTCTCCGTGGGTGCTTGAGCCCTGGAGCACCTACTAAATCAGCACCTAAGGTCCTCGGATTAACAGGTTTTAGAACCTATGCATTATACCCATAGACCACTAAACAGCATTGCAAAGTACAGCCAAGCAAACACTGTGTTTGTTGTGATGGGTGAAACTGAAGGAATCTGTCATAATCTAAAAATGGCATCATAAGAGTGTTATGTTTAATAGTATGACTGAGAATGAAATGCTCAGCTGGACAGAAGCAGGTCTGCCTTTCATGCTACCATAATCCTAGTGTTTTTGTGCTCAGATATATGCGTAATCATTCATACGAATTTAATGTAAATGGATGGAGACTGCTGTAGATTTCAGGTATTTGTCCGTGTCTTAAAGCCTGGGTTTCATTTAGTGACAGACTTCTCTGTTGCACTTTTATTTTGCGATAAAGTTATAGCATAAATGACTGTAGCATAAAAGTGTGTAAGAGCGTAAACATACCGGTAAGCTCTTTCCAAGAGACGCGGCCAGATAGCTTTTGAAAGGCTCATCAGGCACCACTGAGACGGATACAAGAGGCAGCAGTTCAGGCCTCGCTGCCCACAGCCGTCGTCGTAATTCTTATCTTCCCGGCGAAGATATTGTAAGCGGCCAGTTGCATATCCCGTTGTCGTCCTTTTGGACTAGACTACCTTGGTCTTTATTTCGTTGAAGGCAGGTTTGCTATTTCTTGGGCTTCTTTCTGGATTAACTGAGAAGTGTCTGAATATCTATAATAACTAACATATAATTTGTGTTTTGATGAAGGTGATGTAGCTTATCTTGGTAAACTGCATGCTTTGCTTGTACGACTCCTAGGGGGTGGTTAAGGGGTGGTATTTACGGGAGCTTACTGGCTGAGGGAACTGTGTCAGGAAGGCTGTGAGTTTGAACCCCATGGCCAGCAGAGTAATACTATCGCTATTGGGCTCTTGAGTAAGGAGCTTAACCCCAGCTACTGCAGGGGGCTGCCTGCTGACTGACCCTGCACTCGGAAAACCAAAAACTAAATCCAGCATCTCCACACACAAGAATCACGGTGAAGGTGCTCAGTGCCAGCTCGTTTTCTCTGATGTGGTGAGTGTCCATTGACGATGGAAAGTTGGCAGGCTAGCTTGAGACCATAGGCGGGGCTGTTTTCTGTAACCCTGGAAACGGGCAGCTAGTCTATGCCCTGTCTGTTCTACCGGACGTTATGCTGATTTCACCGTGTAACTGACAAGATGATGTTATTCAGGCCCATGGACAGCAGGAGGAAAGATATTTGTGTGAGGCCGGCTCGCATTTCCTGCACCCTCTCACTAGTGCCCTGTTCCATCTCACATATTAAAGCCGTGCATTCCCTTACGGCGTCCACCGTGTCCCTGGTCCTGTGCGGAAATTTGCCAAATGAGCATCTCCGTAAATAAATAGGGCTGTCATTTCCTGCCTGACAGCTTCTGTATCAGACACTATGATTATTTGCCATTCCGAACCTTCCTTCACATGCCGTCGACTGTCAGGATAACGGTACCAATTTCTGTACGCATTTCAAACAGGAATCACAGGGGAGATGTTTCTCTTAAGAGAAACGAGCTGTCTCTCTTCACCGCGGTATGGTTGGTAAAGTTTGTGAGGCTGTAAAAATATCTTGTTTCAATGTTACATGATGTCACACTGATACCAGGTTTTTGCAGCAAGGAGGCCAATCAGGATGTGATTTTAAGGTACATGGATAGGTAATAAGTAATGCTTATTAGTACATGTTTGTACGAATTTTAGTTAGATTAAATTCTGGTAAAAGCCATCGTCATCTTCCTTCCCTGATTTTTTTTTTTTTTTTTCTCACCTTTCCAAATGTTCCCCTAATATTTCTGTGGGTTTTTTCCCCATGGTAAAACCACATCGCGTGAAGTTCGTTAATCGGAAACAACAAGATGATCAGCAGGATCGACTGATATTTAAGATTGCTTTAATCTTTTCTGGAAATGAAAAAAGTGGTATCGAACCATTACCTGATTCAAAGAGATTGTCAGAAATTCAAATCAAACTTTAATGCTTAAAAGATTGCGACACAAGCAATGTTTGCCAAACTACAAGCGTTGGCACTGTTTGTCCCACCTCACAGCACTTCACATCACCTGTTCCTGGTTCCAGACCAGCTAGTTTTCGATGCCGGTTCCCAAACTTATTTTTTGGCATGGAAACCAGTTCCTTTGCGGTAATAACACATGCAAACCAGTTTGGGAACCGGCAGGACACCAGAATCATGTCGGTGGAAAAGGGGTGTATATGTACCCGTGAATAACCACGACTTTTGAAACCGGAGGTACACCTAAACGGACAGAACTTACTCGGGTGTGGAAAGGACGGGGGTGGGGCAGGGGGTAACGTAGCTGCTTTGTCAGCAAGCAGAAAAGCAGGCTGATTCAATGGATCCGGCGGTAATGCCACAGCCCACCTCCTCCTGTTGGCAGCTTGACGGTCCAGCAGATGTTTGGGCCTCCAGACCCCTGCAGATAATCGATGACTAAATGCCTCATACACCTGGTCCTGGTCTCTTAAATAAAGTCATATTTTTCATCTGCTGCAGCACAGGAGGGTTCGAGAGCGATGAAGGCAGGGAGACCTGGAGTGTCTCTAAGCCAGGACTGCCTACCTCAGCCTGCAAGGTCAGCTCCTTGGAGGGACCTTGACAAAAGTACTTAACCCAGTTTGATCCAGTAAAATATCCATCCTTAAAAATAGGTATAATTTAAAGCGGGAACTGTCACAATTGCAACAAAACAGCTTAGTGACCCTTATTCCGTGTAATCTTTCGTAGATGTAGTGCCACACAGCCCTAAAATAGACACACTGGAAGAGCAGTGAGGAGCTTCTGTGCTTGGCGTGGAGCAGATTTGCCGGGTGATAAATGATGACACATGAATGAACTCTGCCATTCCCTGCAGCCAAAACCCCAGAATGTGGGTATGAGGGTTGTCATGCAGGCCGTCATGGTAAAAGGGACCGTTTTTTTTAAGATGTCATTCCAGGGTTGGGTTCTGGAGTCTTGGCATAAATCTCACCTCCCAGCCTAGGTATGCAGGGAACTGAGCTCCACAAAAACCTCTCCTACCAGCAGACAGGAGAATTGTACTGGAGGGGGTTGAGTCGTCATATGTCGGGGGGGTATTCCCATGGTACTTTTAAGATTCTTCCTATCCACAGGAATAGTGGTGATCCGGAATAGTGTGTTCTGGTGGTTGGCTTTGAGGGGCGTGGGGAAACTGCAAGGCATCGAAACGTGCCGACGATCTGAAGCTGGCATGGTTGGCCATGTGACCTGCAGTGATTAAAGAAAGCAATGGTCCTGGTGGAGGTTTTCTCAGCTGGATACAAAACCAGGAATGACAAAACTGTACACAAGACATATCCACAGTAAATGTGGACCTCCGTCTGTTTTGCACGTCACGCAGATTATTGGTTCAGTTTCTCACCACCTGCATCTGCAGAGCACCCTGGTGGCTGCCCTTGTTCAAACTGCAGCGAAGCCTTTGTTTGCAATGCATATAAATTCACTATTGAGACCAAATCACACTGCATTGTTCTTAGATAATGCATGGAAAAAAAAATTATATTTAAGTGCTTCAAATTCCTGGCCCTTTTTATATCACAGCCAGTGATACAGAAAAGTACAAAATAACAGTACACTGAAGGTAAGAAATAAAAGAAATTAGCAGTACAGCTATATGCTGTATATAGCTGTTTCTGGGTACATACACAAAACGTAAAATGCTGTAGTTTCCCTTGCTGTCAATTAAAGATAAGTAGATGAGAAGAATCGTTTAAGAAACAACGGCAGAGGTCCCGCACGCTTGATCTTCACGCGGCAGTTTTCCTCGAGGTGTAATTGCGGGTGTATCACTGCATGAATGCTTATGCTCTTTAGTTTTGGTGCTCTAGCGCCTTCTGCTGACCGGCAGCTATAATGCATTCTTCTGAGTGTCATCTACAAAAGAGCAGGTTTGAATATGAGTTTTTAAATATGCAGTAAATCAATAATATGGCTATAAGAAAGTCTTTGTGCCAATAAATAAATGTAATGCCATCATGTACTTTGAACGGAATGCATAAATATAATTTCATTTTTTGTATCTGTATTCTCCATATTTAAGGTTTTTTAATGCTCACATAAAACATTAATCTAAAACGGCAGAAACTCTGTTCATCAAGATGATATTAATTTATCCAAAGAGTCCAGCTCATAATCTCCTGCTTAATTGTTTAATTTCAGCGAATGAAAGCTCAGGCTCAAATGGAGACAAAGAAGAAGGCATGAAACATAGCTTTTTGTAAAGGCAACATAAAACAGGATGCATTAAAGCCGCAGCTGAACTTGGGGGGGTCTGGGCTGGGATATCAAAATAACATCAGAGGCTGTTCCACTTTTGAGCAGGTTTATTGAAGTCAAGGGGATTTGTGAAACCCTTGATGCTCCATAATGGGTGGCTCTTCCCGAAAAATGTGTGTGCGTGCATGCGTGCGCGTGTGTGTGTGGACACTGCCCGCGGTGCGTTCGCGCTGTCACATAAGACAAAGCATGGCTGTGGCGCCCCCTTGAGGCGAATCAGGCCACCTACAGGGCAGCCCCCAGCCCCATTATCTCAGAAACGTGTTGATCATTGCATGCAGAATTGCTTATTAGTGTGTTTTGGATTCATTGTAATCACTATGTTGTTATTATTAGTGTGATTTTGCTTGATATTAATAAAGGATTGGGGGAAATATCTGAAATGGGGTCTACACAGGAAACTGATTCGATGCACTAAGGTCAATTTGTTTGTAACTGTGATCTCAGAGGATTTCACGGGCAGGTAAATGCACCCTTTTATGAACGTGAGTCACACACCCGATAATTCACAACCTTAAGCACCAGAGTCAGTGGGCCGGTCAGCGCTAATGTTCTTGTCTGATTTAATTACCTAGCCTGCATAATTACATTTAACAAGCTGATTTACATTCTTGGAGAAATATTTAAGTTCATGCTTGAACTTTTGTAGGTCTGCAAATGTTTTGGTTGAGAATTTCAAACGTATGCACGTTAATATTTTCTGATAAACAATACATGTAATTATATACTTCGGATTTAAATGCATCTAAGGTCTGAAAATGTTTTGGTTCAGAATTTCAAACGTATGCACATTTATATTTTCTGTTATCATACATGTAATTATATACTTCGAGTTTAAGTGCATCTAATTACTATAATAGCCCACGTACTCTATTTAAAAATTACATATGAGTAAGGCTCCAAGAACAGATATTTATGTCATTTAATAAAATCTTAACTCTGTGACGGTTTAATCAGGCTGTGGGGCATTTATAATCATATATCAAGCAAGAGTGATTTTAAGAGACGTTTCCTCTCGTCTCCGTGGGACTCTAGAGAACTCTTTGAACCTCTTAGGTCCTGTTGAGAATGACCTCTTCGGGTTGCCAGCCTTGATGGGTGCAGAAGTGGTTGAAGGTTCGTCTTTTTTCATGCACCGTGGTCTGTAATTTAACGCCATTTGATTGCCCACACTGGACAGTGTGTGGAGCAACACTGAAGATCCCTGAGTTGGAATATTTCGCCAGTTCCGTATTCATTCTCGTGTGTGCTTGTATCTGCACCTCGTTGCCATAGAAACACGCGTTATGCTACGTTGAATCGAGTGCATTTAGTTTCAGCCCAGCAAATCGTGGCACCTTAATAGACGGAATCCACAAAAACCGAAAATCGTATTGTGCGTGTTACGTAAACATAGTTAGGGCCCTGGAATTCCCAGGATAAAAAGATCTCTCTCAGAAACTGCTTCGTCCATGAAAAATGGCAGGGGAACATATCCTCAAATTTTGATATATAGCACAAAGAAGTTTAGCCTTTACGGCTTTAAACGCGGTTTTGCCCGAACATCAATATCCGGCTAATTCCACTCATATTTCATCGCCTTGTTGTAATTACTTTGTAATCCACTGTACGATATTGCTGCCTCGCGCGTGCTGGTTTGCGGGGCTTCTCTCGTCATTTGAATTGTGAATTATCCATTAATGCTGGTTGGGATTCTACATTAGCCTTGCATCAGAACCGTAATTCGGTTAAAACGTTTTTTAACTTATTATCTGCTGATTCCGTGCGGTGCGGGAAAGATATTAACAACTCACGCAATACTTGCTGGTCGGATGCTTTGCACGCTAATTTACAAGCAGCCTGTGGGTGACTTGGTTGTGTCTGGTCTCTTAATTGAATAGATAACACTGTGTGTGTGTGTGTGTGTGTGTGTGTGTGTGTGTGTGTGTGTGTGTGTGTGTGTGTGTGACAGAAAGGGGCCACCTGGATACAATACAAAAAAAAAGGGGGATGTGTACCGCTAACACACATAATAGATTCTGAACAGTACAGGCTAGGTACTTCACAGTATATCAGGTAAGGCCACTGCATAATAATGTACAGTACTGTGCAAAAGTTAAAGTATGTGTAGTTTGGTATAAAACTGAAGGGGGCACTGTTGCTCAGAGGTTAGGACTGTCACCTCACACCTCCACACTTTGTGTGTGGAGATTGCATGTTCTCTCCGTGTTTTGCAGGCTTCCTCCCAAAGTCCAAAGACATGCTTTTGTAAGCTAGCTGGCATGTCTAAATTGTGTGAATGGGTGTGTGTGTGTTTGTGACTGTGCCTTGTGATGGGTTGGCACCCCGTAGTGTGTTCACCTGCCTTGTACCCTAAGCTGCCTGGGTTAGGCTCCAAGCCCCCTTTGACCTCACGTGGGAAAAGTAGGCTCCCAACCGCCCCCAGTGAAACAGTCAATGAAAAAATTGTGCAGAGCGGTGCTGACAAGAAATTTTATGCTGGGGATTGGGGGACTGGTAACAAAACATGTGGGGGTGGTAGAAAGTCATGACATTTCACAGATGTTTACATCTTGCAGCTGTAAAATTGCTGCCAAAAACTGCAAAAACTGGAAACATGTAAATATCCAGGCTAGGCTAAGCCTTAGATGTTAAGCCATCATGTCAGGCCCCAACCCCCAGCTAACTTTGCACCCACCCAGTTTGGGCACCTCTGGGATAAGTGATTTGTGACATTTATCGGACACATGGAGTGGCTGTGGTGTTCCTGAGGAGAAATTTAAGAACCAAAGCTTTGTTCTTCTAACCATTCAACCAGATATTAGTGACACTTTGGAGAACAAAAGAAAGTGTGTTTTTTATTGCATTACTGTTTATTTGAATATATTCTAGTGTTAGATTGTGCTTTTTTTCTGAGCAAATATTCACTTGCTGAACCAACAAATGGCTTTAAACATTTTCTTTGCCTGTTGATGACTTTAACACGGTATTGTATGACCCTTTATTGGCACCTTAGAAGTACAAGTCAGCATATAATAGCCAAAGTGTAGAATTGTAAGCAGCTTTTCACCAACCCTAGGTGTTGGCTACTGAATCTAAGTGCAGAGATAGATAGACTACAGAGGGTGATAGGGGACAGGCGAGGAGGAGCAGAGAAGGAACTAGGTATAAGGGGAGCCATTACCACAATGATCGGGAGACAGACGGATACGGGCAGAGCTGAGAGAGACAACAACATGGGTGTCTACAGGGAAAAGAATATGGGCAGTGCTGGGAAACAGGGTCATCACCCTCAGGTATGAGGATTGGAAATTAGCCTGGTACTTCAGGAAGTTTATGACTTGCACAAGGGCGCCCCTGGTGGTGGAACAAAGAATTGGCGCAAAACCGAGATTCTAACTAGATTAAAAGTGTGTAACAGACCTTGCATATAAACTAATATGAGGATACTACATTTACATAATGACAGCAATGCCATGTGAGAGTGATTCTATGTAACTGAAGTCTTTGTAATCAGTAATACATCATCACAGAAAATCTGGGACTTCAAACTCATATCTCTGTTCGTGGTAGTTATTACAGCTGCACAATGGGTGACTTTAATAAAGCTATGGTTTCTGGGTAATTTGAAAGAGGTGGCTCAGTAGGTAGTATGATGTTTGTACCTAATTAGGATAAACTCAGCGTGGGTTTATGTGCGATACATTTATTTCTGACCTCAGGATCCCCCCTACATGCATACACTGCAGGGTCGCAAACTTCTCCCATTCTCTCGCCGCTAGATTCCCGCATTGTCCACTGGGACCTGGAGTCCATTATACGCACACGCAATAACAGACCTTCAGGATTGGTTGTTTGAATATGCTTGTGCTCTGTGAGTGTGTGGGTTTCCCCAGGTTAATTGGCATTTATATATTGCCCATAGTGATTGTATGAATGTGCCTTCCGTTTTACATGCATCCTGCCCAGGGTGTGCCACCTGGAGTGGGATACGCTCCAGCCCCTCCATCCCACCCCTGATTCATTATCCCAAACAAGATAAGCAGCTGGAATGCCGGTCACACCTCCACAGCTGCTCACGACATAGTCTGAGACTTACGGCTTGCCGGTATAGCACAGGCTATATTAATAAGACGCGGGGAAAACGTTCAATCGATATTTGAGTCATGCATAGCAAGTTCATTGACGCCTCCTTTTCTAATGAGCTTTTGACACACGGGGCGCGCTAAGTCGATAAAACAAATCAATGACTGCGTTTCCAATTCCCATGTCGGAATTAAACCTGCGAGGCTGTATCTAATAAGCTAATGGAATAAATGAGAAACACGTTCAGTGAAGCACTAGTGATTTTTATTTAATTTTGTTTTTACCGCCATGTGTTCTGTCTACGGTACAGCATCAGACAGCGGTCCATAATTACTCACGTAACTACGAACCATGTCTAGGCTGAGACTTACAAACACCTCACTCCTTACATTAAGATGCCCCCCGTCTCTCGACATGGACTATTCACCCCTGGCACGTAAAGTCAGGCTGACCACCGTTACTGGGAATTGTCAGAATACAGGATCTTCACAGGGCTCTCGTCTGAGGTTAACAGGTGACCAGGCGCAGCGCAGATATGTTTCAACTCTGAATAGCTTTATTTATTTGTCTGGAATCGTGATGCTTGTATATCAGACCTTGTCAACAAAGACACAAAGAATTATTCTCATTAATTTCGTAATGAGACTTATGCAGGGTACATAAAATGGATATAGTTTCAAGTATATAGTTTCTTCTGAACCACCGAACCTGCTCTGCTTACTGGACTGCAACCGGCAAGACCGCGCTGTCCCCCAGACGGATACAAGCCTTGTCCTTTTACCTATTGTTCTACTCGGACTCATTAATTTGTCCTGCCTGGTGCTGGCCTGAGGAGGACGGGCTTC
>JAACJT020023280.1:0-19617 GCA_009936485.2 Gymnarchus niloticus | reverse complement strand
TAGGGCACAAGGCTGGGGTACACCCTGGATAGGATGCCAGGCCATTGTAGGGCACAAGGCTGGGGTACACCCTGGATAGGATGCCAGGCCATTGTAGGGCACAAGGCTGGGGTACACCCTGGATGGCGTGCCAGGGCATTATAGGGCACATTTGGACCCCCATTCACACATTATGAGAAATTTAGACACATCAGATAGCCTAACCACATGTCTCTCGACTGTGGGTGGAAAGTTGTGAGATGCAAAAAGAACATGCAAACTCCAAATATGGGGAGAAGGAGGGAATCAACCCCCACCCCTTAAGGCGCGAGCCACCCTACCGCATGTCCGGTATGGTGTTTTCTCAAAAAGACGCTTTAAATTGTTATGAGCATTTAGCATCAAACAGTCTCTGGTGTACAAACAGTGTTTTTAAATTTTTGGCAGTTTAGAAAATTGTATGTAGGGGAAGCTTGATATTTGAACTGAATTCTTCATAGAAATGAAGTGAAAAATTGTGAATATTAATGGCTGCCTAAAGAAAGGAACATCTTGCCCAAATCGGCAGGGCCAACACTTTGAAATACCGTCAATTTTTTGTACTGATGGGACAAATGACTCCCACTCATCATGGATTTTGAAGCCTCACTTAGTGTCAGCATTGATTGGCTAGTTCAGGATACTTCCACTCACCACAGGTTTTGAAGCCACATTTAACACCAGGATTGATTGGTTAGTTCATGATATTCCCACCCACCAAGCCTCATTTGTCCTAGCACTAATTTCTTACTTCATTTCATTTATTTATACACATATTAACGGACTAAAATTGATACATGGGCATCTTGATCGCCTTTGAATTACCTGATTTTCAGACAAATTCCATGCACTTGTTCTCAAGGCAGTTTATGCAAATTATACATTGTTATAATATTTCTCTTTTCTGTCATTTTTTTCCAGAAAAAAAATCATAATGAAATTTCCATTTGTAAATGGATTATCTACTGATTTGTGCCTTTTATGGAATGAGGCTTTTTTGTGCATAATGTTATGTTTAACCATGTTTTAACAATCTGAGCCCACTGGGCATAATTACACAATTTCCTCTCTCTGGAAATGGAAGCTTGCTTTGCAAATATTTAAGTTCAAACATGATTTTTGGCTAACGGTTACTGAGCTATAAACTCCCACTTAGATTTTGGTAGCGAGAGAAAAGCACTGAGAATAAATTATACAATTAAAGGATTTTTGGTTTTGAATAAATTAACAATATCTATATTGACAGGGTAACGGAAGTACTTACACCACTTCTCAGGTACCTTGGCTCAGATGCAGAGCACGATCTGTTATTTATGGGTTAATATCTGATACATGCCCCATAAATGGACTTTAGAACAGTCAGTCAGACAAGGGCTTGCCCTGTCTGCTTTCTGGGTTGCTGTGTAGCTCAGTGGGTCTGATTACCCTTGGGTCATTGAGGAATGCCCTTATCCAGAACTGCTCCCAGGGTCCTGGATGCTAGCTGACCCTGCACCCTGACCCACGACGTACTCTCTTCCCTATATATGTGTGTCTGTGACTCTCATGGAGCGCCAGATGAAAAAGACACCCAATTTCCCCACGGGGATGCAGAAAGCACTGCTGTCTGGTCTGAGGTGTTTAAATTCCCCAGGTTTCTCAGTGACACGGCTCCCGGTATGGCCACAGTTCCGATGGCCAGGGTCCATCTCCCAGGTCCACCGGTATAAATTAGCGTGTGAAATGTCACGTCAATCCTCAACATTGGAGGAAATAAGAGAACTCCAGGGAGGACGGGTGTTACGGACACTGAAATGTTCATATCCTGCCCCCGGTTCCATGAAGGATTTGCTGTTGTAGCCTTGTATATGAAGAAATGTGTGTTTCCTGAAATTCCAGTAGTGTAATAAGTCTGCATATTTGGATCAATTGTGGAATGCTCAAGGTAAAAATTTCAGCAGTAACATTCAAATAATTACAATAAAGTAGCCAGCTAGTTAAAGAGAATAGAGAGAGCTGAATAAAACCTGATATAAATGTGCCGTAATTAAATTTCTAAAACAATAACCCTACAATTGCCCAGCTGCCGCTGTTCCTGTCACTCCCGTGTGAAATTGAAATACTTAGAGCATATTAGTTTAAGTCTAATTCACACTCTGAATTTCAAAGGCATGTTACCGTCCCTGACAGCTGCATTAATCCAAATCAAATTTCAAATATGCTCTCAGACACCAGCTGAGCTGAGTACAGTGTAGCTGTGAGGTCTCCCATCTGCGCCTGCCTGTATCGCATCTAACGTCAAGAAGGGTTGTGATTTTGACGTATTTATCTGTTTTTGTGAGCGCGCACTCGTTCACTCATGCTTGGGGTTGGTGGGAGGGCTGGGGGGGGTGCTGTATTGATTATGAGCTCTCCGCAGGCACGCAGATCTATCAAAGTGTCTCAGCACTGCCTGCCGTGCAAGGCATCTGGCTAATGGCTCTTACTGTAGTTCCAGACTCTCCAGTTGGGTTGAGAAACTCTCTAGGTCAGGAGGCTCTGGAGAACAACGCCAATCCCTTCCCCCAACCTGCCATCTTTTACCTACTTAAGTCCAGATGCCATAATCTTAGGCCCTACAGGACTTAGCCACATTTACAATGGATGGCTCCTGGAGGCAAGAAAAAATACAAGGAAAAAAGAGGAAAACAAGACGAGGCCTGATCCATTCCTCAAGTTGATGTATGTATAGCGGCTTAGCAGAGATTTAAATAATTCACAGCACTTGGGCTGCCAAAGCTTGGTAATCAGCCTGCGAGCCCAGGGAGGAAGGCTGATGGAGTGGCTGAGGAGACACTTTGTGGGGCCAACATGCATAATTAAGGAGTCTAGATGCCGTTTCGATGGAGGGCTTCCTAATGGCAGATGCGGCATGATGCATCCAGATCAGGCCGTCCCTGCCGAGGAGGGACTGTGGCTTAGCTATCAGCGGGGTCTTTTGGGGCACAGAAGATTCACACTCACCTGCTGGAGAAGTACTCAGAGGCTTCGGTTAAAAAAAGTGAACATAGATGAGAGAAAGTGGACCTTATAGAAAGAAGCAAATCTGTTCTTAACCTTCTACCACTCCTTTTTTTTATTACCTAGCTGGCTCCTGTATTCTTATCAGGCTAACTGAACTGCCTAGAGCCAGCTGGGCATCATTAATATTAGTACTAGTGAAGCTGTGCAAAGATGCATCAGTAGTCTGGTTAGTCTTGCTGGCAATGTCCTGATTCGACCCCTGACTGCCTCACAGATCACAATATGAACAGATGTGTGCATGTGTTCAACTCATCACATGTTGGTTGGAAAAGAATATTAAGTTTTGAACACGTTTGAAGTGGAAAGACTTTGAACTTAAAAGCAACTCCATTCATTCCATTATAAATTCATTCTATTTTTGCGCATGTAGCTGTGGGAGGTGACATGGTCTTGCACCTCCAGGGTAGGGGGTTTGAATCCCACCTCTGCATCTGTGTGCGGTACTTGCATGATCTCCCTGTGTGATGCAGATTTCCTGAAGGTACCGCAGAGGACATTAGGCTAATTACTGCCTCTTAATTGCTCACTGAGTATGACTCTGTGTGTGTGTGTGTGTGTGTGTGTGTGTGACACCCATGTGATCAGTCAAATAGGGAAGCTCACTTATTTCTTTATTACTCCTGTCTGCTGCACCTCAGACCTGCAGGTTTTAATAGACAGTCAAAGGATCGATTGTATTGCATAATTTATTTATTGGAATATGTCATATATTGAGAAGAATAAATACGTAATATAACCATATATATTAAATATAAAGAACATATCTATAGAGAGAATATCAATATAACAGGCAATATACTGTAAATAATGCGATATCAACAAGATACATGTTTTGTAATGCAAGTAGTTGCATATGATAGATAGCATATAAATATTAAATATAGATGAATAATGTAGATCACAGACCTCCAGCCCGTGTCACTTTGTCGTTATTCACACCGTCTCCTACTTTAGCAACATTCCAGCGCTAAGCTAAAGCATGTTGTGTATTTCGAGATGAAATGCCTGGTTACAAGGTCTACAGACCACCCAGATGTTCACTCTCCAAGGCAGCTTGGGGGTAATTGCTGCTGAGGGGCCCCTTTACCAACTGCTTTTTTTTCCTGTGGAGAGTTTGGCAGTAGGATGGCCTTCTAGCAGCTTCCTGAAGGAAGTCTGCAGATTTTGGATTGGTCTGAAAGATGCATTTGCTGCAACACATGAGTCGAATAAATCAAATTAGCTTGGGAGACCAGCTGTTAGCATTCAGTAATTCTGTTTTCCAGTCTTCAGCCCACAATTTGAGACAGGATCAGTGTCTAAAGTGAGTTTGTGTTCCAGCGGACACTCACATCCTCCACTTGATTAACATTAAAGCATGACTTCATGTCTTACTTACAGATCCTGGTCACCAACTCCATGCTTGTTTTTCGCACACGCCTGGAATGCGTGCGTTTTTCATTTTCCGCTCTTTCAGACATTCAGTCCATGACCACAGTAGTGTATTTTGGGGCTCTGCAAGGAAGAGGTTAAGCGTGTTTTATTGGGTGTGCAAACGTGAGCGTTGATGTGTTCACGCTTCCTGACGGATGTTACGACGGCAGCCTAACAACATGGTTCTGACTCACGGATCTGCAGGACCCGTTGCCGTGGCGATGGTTCTCAAGCCCAGTGTGGAGTTTCATTCAGCAGGAAGACAAATTTCGAATGGGTGTGATCTGACGAGCCTGCTCTGGTGGTGCCATTCAGCAACAGCCAATCTTGGACCTACAAGTAACAGTTAATGAGACCCATCTGGCCCTTCTTACCATAAATATTTCCTTCAGACTGTTTAGAGGGTCAGCTGGGTGGGTGAAGAAGGAGTGCTGAATGAGAAATGGAGGAAATTAGGACGCCTTCTCAGTGGGTTCAGTGTGTATGAGTTTTAGTTTTATGTGGATTTTAATGGTTAAAATGGTCAGCTTTTAGTTTTCATTTTTCAAAGGGGGTCTGTCCCTGTTTGGGTGGTGTTTGCTTTAATAACACTGCTGGTCATTGAAAGCCTACTGTCATACAGATTTCTCATACCCTGAAACAGATCTCTATGTTGTAACCGGGTACAGACAGTAACCATTGTACTGTGGGCAAGAAGAATATGAAGGTAGTGGGGATGCATGAAAAAGTAGACGTTATATAGGATTATGTTTGCGTGCTATGGCTTTTCATTATGTTTATATGTTTTTGGTGTTGCTGCCGTATAGCGATACAAGATCTGAATAAAATTCAGTTTTGTTTAAGCATTTTTAAAGATATGTAATTCCACTGAAAATCTCAAAAAGAATGATGTATAAATAATGTGCCAAATGAAACAATGATACGGATAACCCAGAGTAGAAGTCAGGCAGTGTAACTTTACAAATGCATGTAATGTTTCCAAGCGGGAGTCACATGACCAGTTGCATTCTCGGGTCTTAAAGTAACCATTAAACCAGAAACAAGAGGAAAATTAACAGCCCAGACAACCAAATGGCCAGACCGTAGTATTTGTTTTTTTATGTGCATTTGTGTATTTATTTACATTGTTTTTGACCACATATAAAAAATCCATCCCTCCATCCCTCCATCCCTCCATCCAAGCAAAGAAAAGCTCCAGTTTGGGCACAAGTTACAGTAGGATTGCCACCTGTCCCGTATAAACTGGTCACTTTTTTTTATACACATTGTTTCATATTACATGCATATTTTATAAAAGCAGTTTTTTCAGTTACAATTAAAATCACTCAAAACATCACATATAATTTCACTGTTAAAAAAAATGTCAAAGTGAACACAACAATGAAATAATAACAACAGACCCTCTCTCACTCCTTATCCATCTCTAAAAATACATTAATGTCAACAATAAAATTATAATCAGATGTAAAATAATATTAATTTCTATAAATACGATACAATTCAACCATTGTCACTCATAGTTAAAATTTCAATAGTAAAAACAATCTCAGTAACAAAAAATGAATTAAATGGTTTAAAAATGAATTGCCCCACAATATAGCACAGTGACATCTTCAAGGCATCGCCAGGTCTTGGTGGTTCAGTGTGGTTGCCACCGAAGTAGGGTACAGTTGACATCTTTGATAGCGGTGGCCTCGAATCACTTTGAAACGACTGCCTGGCAACGGGAAATTTTTGGGGCCCCTTGTCCTTTCACAGCTCTTACGAATGGACTCTTGCCCGCTTCTCCAGCACGGCCGATCCGTCAGTACAGCTGTTATCTTTGCCTAAGCTGCTTTTCCATTCGCGACAGATGGGATCAGATGCCAGTCTGAAGCTGATCCACTTAGCAGCTGAATGGTGCCAGTCTGGCTTGGTGGCTCGATTTAGCCCGTGGTCATCCAGCTGGAAGAGTAGCAGGTTGGATGGAAGATCATTACACCAAAGCTGAATGCTCCTACCAGCTATATGAGGCCTAAATGGTCCATCGTTATGGGTGACTGACATTAGATCGTTTGTGTTAGCGGTTGTATTGAGGCTTCTACTGGTTGCTTATCCGACAGCAAGATGCATGCGTCCAAGTATGAGATCACGACACAAAGCTTGCACACCCCAAAGCACATCACAATATATGTTTCTACAGTTTCCATTTGGGCTGATCTTGACAGCATAATATGTAAGGTGGCGAGCTCATAAACATTTGCTTTTTTTAGCGGGACCAATGCGGGTTAAGCTCATTTGCTCCAAGGTGCCCCAGCATAACCCTTGTGAAGACTAGAAGCCATCTCTCACCACTAAACCACAGAAATGACAACACTGAACCATGCAGATGTTCAGACTGTCCTGAAATAGAGTATTAAGTGTATCCTCAGTAACATTAGCATCAATTTATTCTGCAGAAGGTACGTGATTCCATTATTTATGTACATACTGAACATGTGCATACATATCAAAACAAGCCATATTTGCCATTTCCCCTTTTTTCTTCCCTTTAAACATTTGTTAATCTGAAAAAGACTCATTAAAATCAAAGTACTTAGTTACAAGACTGTGGTGACATTTCCTGCATGGAGGTACAGCAAACTTAGATAATAAATGACCTGGGTTCAGACCCTGCCAGTGCATTAAGCATCGCAGGGGAGGTGTAATTAAGCTCTGGGGTCTGAGGAAGCTATTAAAAGGTGAGTCTTTAGTCTTGTCTCTACAGCCCTCTGACATTTATTGTAAGATTGTTCCAGGGTTGAGGTGTTATTAAGGTGTTAAGAGTGTTATATTGAGGTGCCAAGCAATTGTTGCTTTGTAGGTAAGAAAGGAGGATTGACGCTGAGACCGAGGTGGTTGTCTTGGTGTGATGGACAATGTGAAGGGACAGGATAGGAGGATCCGTGACTGACACACCTTACTGCATGCAGACACATGCTTGGCGTTTATCATTAATGGGAGCTCACTGGCCCTTTATATGCTGAAACAACTGTGACTTTAACCAGCTGAAGTCATGAGAGAGGAACAGGCATTGGAGTGAACAGATCTCAAGATCCTCTGGATTTCAGATTAACAATCCATTAATTCTCCAGATTAACAGTAAAGGGATATTCTCCAAGGTTGACAGGAAATTGATAAAATGATTTGAAAATGGGTGAGCTGGGGACACTGGCAGATTCCCTTTACAATAGAAACTCTCCATGCATTTGTCCGTAACTTTGTACCACACGATCCGTCACCATAGGAACACTCACGAACTATCTCAGGGCACTGCTGTTGAAATTTAAGCCATTGTGTTCTGGGGAGAACGGTCATGTTCTGTGGGGGGAGGCAGCTCTCGCAGAGCACAGAGGACTGGCGAGTCGGGTGGGGACAGCACTGTCATTAAACAGGTGGCATGGCAACGACGTGGGAGAACTCGGGTTGGATGCGAGATCTCCATCGCCAGCCTACAAGAGGTCATCCTCTCCCCAGCGTCTAAATGACAGAGTGAATTGATGTGCAGAGTGAGCTTCTCTCTGGCCAAAGACTGACTCAGTCAGGTGAGTCAGTGGCATGGGCAAAGTGAAGGATGAAGAAAGGACGGGGAAGAAAAATCCGGTTCTCTAATGGCTGCATGCCAAATGTTTCCACCGTGGTTCGATGCAGGATGCAGGTCCACGCTCCTTCCCAGGCAGCCCCCACCCCTTCTGCCCTTGTCCACAAACCTGACCCCCTCGGCAGGGTGAACTTTTAGCGCGGCATAGATCAAAGGCATCAAGCAGGGATGCCAGGTCCTCAAGGGCGGCTGCTTGTCCCCTTAGCCGGAGACACAGATGGCACTGGCACGCTCACTATGGGAAGCAGGACACATCGAGCTACGTCTCTACCAGGTCGACTGTCACAAACGATGCCAAAAAAAGCCGTGAACTGAAGTGATTCGACAAACCAGTCAGACCTAGATTTAGGAGAATTGTTAGCCAAGTTCTTAGATCTTTTTTCTGTATTTTTAGTACTGTCTGCCTGGCCAGTCAATCCTCGTGATAATTATTCTTTCGATGCATTTTTGTATTTTAAAGCTTTGAAGAGATCTGCATGGGATGTTCAGATTTCTGTACCTCCTTTTTTTATACTGTAGGGTTTCTCGGTGGGCATCACAGTCACCTTGTGACTCTGGGGTTGGAGGTTCGATATCTGCCCTGGGTTTGTGTATGTGGCATTTCCACATCTGTATGGGGTCATGCAGATTTCCCCTGGGAACCCCAGAGTCTCCCTACAGACCAAACACACACGGCTAGATGAAATGATATCTCATTTGCCCCTAATATTATTCCGTGTGTGTGTGTGTGTGTGTGGACATGTTTGTTGTCACCTTGTGAGGACACAATGTCTGCTGGACAAATGAAAACCCGGTACTTTTCACCTCATGGGGTCATTTGTCATGTCCCCACAAAGAATGCTCAGTTTTTTAAAAATCTGTGAATGCTATCAAAAAACCAAAAGAGCCAAAAGTCTTGTGTTTTGTTGGGTTACTTATGGTTAAGGTTAGGGTTGGGTAACGGTTAGGGTTGTCATAGTTAGGATTAGGGTTAGGCCCAAAGAAATGAATGCAAGGTCCCCACAAGGTTGGAAATACAAACGTGTGTATGTGTGTGTGCTCTGTAATGAACCAGCCCCCCATCCAGTTCATCCCCTGCCATGCACCGTGTGCTTTCTGGGATAAGACTGGACGTAAGTCAGCCCTACTTCCCAGGCCATGGAAGGCCGGATGGTGTACTCCAGCAGTTTCCACATCCATGTGGAATGACCAGGGACCCCAGTTTTAAGAGATACCATTAGGAATTGCCTCATAACGGCCTCTCCCCAAGGTCTTAAGGTCTCAATGTCTCCGAAATATTTACCTGAAGTTGCTAATAAAGATAAAGGGGACAAAATAACTCACAGTAGCCATGTTTACATTAGACTGCAAACAAACAACCCACTGCTCTGACAAATCTTGTTGATTTATTTGTCCATATTTCTTAAGATGCATTGCTGGTGAACAACGACATTATGATTATTTAAACCTTGCAAAAGGTACCACAGTGACTCAGTGGGTAGCACTGTTGCCTTACATTTCCACCTCCACTCTGTATGTGTAGAGTTTGCATGTTCATCCCATGTGACATGGGCTTTCTCTGAGTAATCTGAGTACTCTGCTTTCTTCAGTCCAAAGACATGCAACTGGCAGACTGGTATCTCTAAACTGTCCGTGCTGTGTTAGTGAATCCGTGTGTATGCCCTGTGATGGATTGGCATCCCATCCAGGGTGCACCACAGCCTTCTGTTCTGTGATAAACTGGCATCCCATCCAGGGTGTACCCCAGCCTTGTGTCCTGTGATGGACCAGCATCCCATCCAGGGTGTACCCCAGCCTTGTGTCCTGTGATGGACTGGCATCCCATCCGGGGTGTACCCCAGCCTTGTGCCCTGTGATGGACTGGCATCCCATCCAGGGTGTACCCCAGCCTTGTGCCCTAAGCTGACTGAGATTGCTGTAGGTGCGTCCATAACCCTGACCAGGATAAATAGTTGGAAGATGAATGGAAGTCTTGGAAATGTGTTTTTTGTACCCAAACAGTAATTTCCACTGAATTTACCCCAATATCTAATTTTGAAAGTAGTATGTAATAAATCTAAAACCAGAAAAAAGAATCTGTCTTGCAGACTCACTTAAAAAATGATGTGGAAATGAGGTGGGAGTTACAGTATAGCAAAAACCATAAATGTAAAAGACCAAGAGACCATTAAAAACCATTTTCCACAGACTCGTTGACTTTAGGTTCAAGATGTGTGCCTCAAAGTCACATGCATTCTCTGTTCTTCTCTTGTCTCTCTGATGGAGTGTGTCTTAGGAAATGGCTCGCCTGGGGCAACCAGTAATAGATTCCTGAAGACGTGACCTTTCTGAAACCACCCAACGAAGGCACAGTTACATGAGGAGGGAAGTCTTAGGTGCAAAATACAGTTTTACTCAATTTAAAGTTTATTCGGTCTCACAGTTAGAGAATATGAAGGATAGATGCTGATTCATAACTGATTTGAACATTCATCCAATCCGTCCGTCTGTCTGTCCGTCCATCATCTTCTCACATTAATTTGATTTGGACACGGCAGACAAAGAAAAGATGACATCGCAGCTGAACTATGTAACTAAATGCGAAAGTGATTATCCACACACTTTGTGAAATTGTCGCGATAGACACATTCGGGGGCGGAACCCCCGAAGCTGTGAGCTCATCTCAGCCCTCTTAGTGGACTCTTTGGGACAATATATTATGATAAGAATCATAATTTCAGTTAAGAGTAACTCTGACGGCATTGCCACTGAATGACAAGTTGGTAAATAAACCTTAAGGGAGTAAAAGAAAGGAACTGAGAGAGTGAACCTTAGGTCTGACACCATTCTTAGCCTGTAAGTAGATATGCTGCGGCCAAGGTTCAAAAGCTTTTTGCTCACCATAAATGGGCTGCTCTTAGCCAGCACTAACAGTTTATACACCCCTTTTAGTGCTGCTAATGGCATTTCCCAGGCGTTTGGGGGGTGGGCACTGAGAGTGGGAGAGAGCGAGAGAGGGTTTACTAATAAGACCCACGGGATGGAGGCTCCATTTAAAAACACGTGAGCTGGTACAGACCAAATAGAAAGAGCAGTTCACGCAAATGTACTCAAGCAATACTCAAAGTGAACTTCATCATTAACACATTGAAACGTATTGCGCTTTCAGTATACTAAAGTGGGCCAATTAAGGAGTGAGTAAGTCTGATAATTGTGTCAGTGTATTATATAAATGAACTGCTCTTTAATGGGGGCTGAGGAGCGATGTTACATCAGTGAAGATCTATTCTGAACTGCTAAATTTAGCCCTCTTTACACAAGAGGTAAGATTTGACTTTTAAGCTCTCATTTGAAGCAGACGAGGAGACGTGTTAGTAAAACAAAACAGGTTCCGAAATTCGGACTCTGTTTGTCTTCCACTGCGTGCAGCTGGCCCCCTCGATTACAGAAATGTGTCGTATCAGAATCTTGCCGTAGAGAAATCGAAAATACACTGACCCATAATCCTTCAGTCCTAATCCAACCCATCAGCTTCTCTTGCTTGGGCTTCACTGTTTATCGATTCAGCGTCGATATGAAACACCATCTTCATCCCAGCTCTTTTCATCCAGAGGGCTGAAACACATGTCCTGAAAAACTAGGAGAGTCCAGCCTCTACATTGCCATGTTTTGGCTGTTCACCTTCTTGCACCCTCCTGTCGCCATTTCGCTCACTTCAGCGACGTTGGACTAATCCATGCTTTGGTTTCCATGCCATGTACGACTTGACGGCATTGATTGTGACTCTGTGAGGTCTACATCTACAGTCTTATCACTCGACCACCCTTTCCCGCTCAGGGCCTAATCAATGCCTGTCAGAAGGACAGCCTTGCCTGTATGGTTAGATGGACTATGGTCCCGGTCCACGATAGGTTCAAAGCAATGATATGAAATCTAAGTGCTTTAGAATGGTAGCTCATTTTCAGGCCGTCCTTTGGAACGAAATGCGATTAAATCACATCTCCCTCCTCGACTTAATGAGACAGAGTGAATATCACGTTTTGGGTTGGGAGGGCTTCTGAGCTCTCACATTTTGAGTGAACAATTGGCATAGAGAGTGCAGCAATCATATCCATACAATAGCATAATAATTTGGTCAGACTCTGCAAAGCAGAGCCTCGTTCTGTGTCAGATGAAACACTCTTTTGTGAAATTATGGTGACACCGATTCCTCAGATCTGTGTCTTGTGTTTTCTGTTAAGTTTCTCAAACAACCCCGCTCTAGGGTCTGCCAAGTGCGTAAAAGTCAAGGCCATTCAGAGCCTTTGCAGATGTGGCCTAGCAGAATAGGATGGCCTCTGAGTCCCAGACCACCATGTCACCTGGGCTGAAAATCACAATCTTTTTCCTGGTTAACTTCCTCTTCATTTAAATCGCCCATAAAATGGCTCATTGAGTTTGTAGCTGAGTGCCAATGTGCATTTAATAATCCTGTTTTGCCTCTCTCTCGTTTTATTTATTTATTTTAGATATTGCAAGGGATTGCAGCTAATTAAATTGCAATCACATACCACTGTATGTTATAAAAGCCACCGTGGCTAGCATATGAATGGTGTTATGCCTTTCTACTGTGGAAAATAAAGCCCCTGGCAATACATTATCATGCCAGCAGTGGTTACAAGTGGCTGTAACATTGTGCTAGTTTGGTGTGTAAACACCAGGAAACCGTGCTTCATTCTCTTCACCACTCAATCTGAGAAGATGTGAGAGACAAAGCTTCAAAACACACACTGGGGTTTGCTGGGTTTACCATTGAAAATTGTGTAAGTTTCCCATTGGAGGTAGTCACTGGCATCATCGGTTGGAAGCCTCATGAATTCCCCTTGACTGGTAAATATTGCTTAGAACTACAAGCTTGTTCTTGCTGTTATGACTACTGCCCCCACTGGTGATGGAGAGGAAGTGCGGCCACCTACCAACAATGACCACCTTGTGGCTGTTTCATGACAGGAGGAGATTAGGCTCAGCATTGAGAATTACATGACACATGTCAGCCCCCCGTCCCCCCACTGCTGCCACTCTGTACTTTCTTTCCAGGGATGTGTCAGGCTGCCTTAAGGAGAACGGTTATCAGGGAGCTCCAGCAGCAGAAATCACGGCTTCCGTGGCCTCTGAACTTGTGGTTCCGGCCAGACATTCTGTACAAACGGGACTAATGCTTCTGGTCCAGAAATGGGGATTGCATAAAAGCATAGCTATGAGATTAAATACATGCTTGTGTGATAGAGAGAGAGAGAGAGAGAGAGAGAGAGAGAGTGGGAGAGACAGACAGAGAGGGAGAGAGAGGGAGAGAGAGACAGAAAGACAGAGAGAGAGACAGAGAGGGGGAGAGTGAGAGAGGGAGAGACAGATAGAGAGAGAGGGAGAGACTCAGTAGCTGAGAGTCAATACACTCTCCACTTTACTGCTAGGATTTATGCCTCTTTGTGTTTATGGTCTCTGAAAGGAAACACAATCTGGTAGCCTGGAATTGGGCTATAACCAGCGAATGTACAAACATATACAGGTCACAGCTTCAATAGCTAAATAATCTATTCACAGATTCTCTAGCGAAACATTTCTCAGCTAAATGGGCAAATTATTGTATAATGATGGTGAGATCCATTACATAAACTGATATTAGTGGAAGGTTACTTTGCTGTCAGATACAACAAATTACAGTCCTAAATCCCAGAACCAACACCTATAATCTGCAAAAAAAATATCATTTGCAAACATTCTGCCTTGTGATTAAGAAAATATTATGGATTTACTTAAATTATTTTGGTCTTTGCTGCGATGCAAGATTAAAAATGGTGGGCATGCTCATACATCAGGCAGTTATTTGTGACGCTGAATGTATCCAGCTACATCTTTAGCATCGTTAAACTTCCTGCATGACTGGGCTTTAAAAGTCACGTTAATTGAGACCTCTGTACATATGGACCGCTAGATTGCTTCAATAGTGATATTTTCTTCCAGCAGAGAAGCAGTGCTAATACTTAGTTTACAGGTATCACATACAACTTTAAAAAACTGAAGATGAGTTAAAACATTGTATAATACCTGTCTTCACCAGTCAGATGTGCCGGCAAGCTTCTGATGAATCAAATCAATGGTGTTTTTCATGTATTCTAAAAAGGTTTTATTCTCATTTGTTAAAGGTACACCAGGTGCTTTTACATTAGTACTGCTAGTCTTCGGAAGACTGATCGCAAACAGATGAATGCAAAAGCTTGACAGCGACATGGTTTTGGAATCACGCCTGGAGGAGAACATTGATGCTCGCTCAGCCGTCCCAGCTGTGCTTCAGCCAGGCATATCGCCGCTTGACCCGCGGTTGCTTTGCGCCCCTTGATTTCAGGGAAACACTCCCCAGGCTATTGCGAGTCACGGCATGCTGCCATCACGGTCTCGCCCCCGGTGGCGCTGACAAGAGCCTAATTATCCTGGCTTCTGAAGGACTGGAGCATCATGAGATCTGGAGGGCCGTGTGGGCGGGACTGAGATGAGGGGAAGGTGTGGCTATAACCTTTCCGTTCATTTCAAATGGGACTCGGAGAGGTAGTGCTTCAGGGAATGTGTTGGTCCTACAGCAGACCACGTCTGCTGAGAGATTCACGTTTGTGCTGACAGCCTTCCCTGTTGTATCACTGTTAGCAGCTGTTTTGTGCACTCTCTGCATAAATTAAAGGAATTATGCAAACATTCTGGCATTAATTGCAACCTGTGCTCATTAAAATGCATTGTCAGTCACAGCTGGAATCAAACGCCGTTCTGGATCTTGTGTTACAGCTGCATAATCGGAACTAATATAACAAAAGTGTGCAAGTGTAAATACTCATTAATTTTCTTTATTAGTGTTGTCATTACAATACCACAATCTTCTATTTTGGAGTGAAGATCACATATTTTTTGGTTAAATAATTTCCTTCGGGATTAATAAAACTCTATCTTATCTTAAATGCGATACTGCCTTTCTGGAAGACCATTCCAGTCTTAGAGTGACCAGCAGGAAAACGGCACCTCCAACCCGATTCTCACGTAGAGCGTGGTGTGGGCGGCTTAAAATGCTCCACCCCGACAACTGGCCAGGCGAAATCCAGAGGTCAAAGGTTATACCAGGTCCGATGGGGTGAAGACGACTGCCAGGCAGGGTGAAGACACTGACAAGCTGCTGGGGAGGGTGAAGCGTGAATCCTGTGGATTCCCTCTAACAACAGGCATAAATTTTATAGCTGTGTATAATTAGTCTGCAGGCTTGATGCTAAGAAACTCCCACACTACTTAATTAGTTGAAATTAAGATATTGAAGAGGGGAACAATTCCCATTAAAGTACAGCAAGTCTGTTGGTCTTGTATTTTTTATAAACAAAACCATAGTCCTTTCTATCCCTGGCAATCATTATAAAATATTTAAGTGAGCTGATAAACTTCATATTTGTATGATTCTGCTGTTTAGATCCATCTCTCTCTGGGACATTTGGTGATGAACCCACACCTTAAGAAGCGTGACACATCCCTGCTAGCTGCTGAGCCACCATTAGCGACCCGTTTGAGCTGAACTGGCTGTGGTCTGTCAATTACCGACTTCAGGGCTACCAGTGTTAACCGGAAAAATGACATCCTTTGGCCAAGTCATGCTCTGAGCATCAATTTGAAGCAGGACCTTCAGAAATTGGCCCCAAAAGCAGCGGGGAGAATAGATATGTGAAAAAACTCAGTGAGAAGAATAGCCAGGCCATAATTTGTTCTCTGCTCTGACAGAGAGAGTAATTTATAAATCGGCGAGATTGATGGAAATTCCATCACACTCGGAAATGAGGTCCGTACTCTCCGCATATCATTTGCCTCCCTGTCTTGGTTAATCTCATATACAGTCAGTGGTCATTTAGTTAGCCTTACTTTTTACCAGGTAGGACCCCCTTTTGCCCCCAGAACTACTTCTTGGGTTGATGAGCTGTGTGTTCAGAGAAGCCTTTCTGCTCACTGTTGTACTGAGTGCTTATCTTTCTGAACTTCTGGTCTTCCTGTTGGCTTTAACGAATCTAGCCAATCACCCCTGACCTATCCCATTAGCAAGGCGTTTTCAAACAGAATCACTGCTGACTGCATGTTTTGTTTATGGTGCTATTCTCTGTAAACTCTAGACACCGTAGCATGCGAAAATTCCAGGAGGGTAGGTGTTTCTGAGGTGCTGGAACCCACCGTGTCTGGCACCAGCCATCATACCATGTTTGAAATCACTTAGATCATGCATTTCGCGCATTCTAATACTTAGCTGCACAGTGACCGGTTAGACCCTGTCTGCATTCTGTATGATGGCTGTTCGGAGGAGCAGGCTGTCCATGATAACGAGCAGGTGTACCTGATCAGGTGGCCTCTGAGTGTATTATACACATACCTTATGCCGTGACATCTGCATGTTTGATTGAATTCCACGTGCATTCACACAAGAATCGTTTGTAACTTGCTCCTGTTATTTAAAGGCATTGTAAGTCCACCCGGTGTGAAAAGTAATTTTGATACTTAAAAAAGAAGAAAATACACAAATGAAATATTGTGATTTGAATGTGAATGAAAAACCATTCAGAATATTCGTGTGCTTTCAGTTTTGGGAAATTCAGTTGGACCTTTGGACACTGAATTGAACCTCAGTCTTTAGTCCGTTTGTCCAATCACATTTCTGATGTCTGTGCATGGAGGCTGGGTTTAATTTGGGTGCCTAAAATGTGATGCTTTGAGAAAAACACCCCCAATCCAGTTTCACCTGACATATGCTTATGGCACAGATGCAGATTGAGATACTTCCACACTGGTTGTTGTGTCAGGAGATAGTGAGCCCAGTTGGGAACAGCCAGACAGATTTACATCCAACTAGTTACGTCACATGGGGTCAGAGGAAGTGACAAATACTGGCAAGGAGCAGCATCACCTTCCCACAGTTGAGCATCGGTCAGCCTACCCCTTCTAAATCTTTCTCGGCCAGAAGCAAGCATGCCCTCCAGGTGAATCTTGTCAAGATGATGTGTTTGTGTTCCTGTCTTCCTGGTTTTTGGCCTTTGACTCTGCTCTCGTGCCAGGAAACTAAAGCTCATGCTAGGTACTGTTCTAATTTGAAGGTGCTGCATGTTAGATACCCCTTCATCATTTTTTTAAAACCCGAGACAACTCCAAGAAAAAGCCCTTATATAACGAGAGCAGTGTTACGGACCAAACATCTGAAGGCAGCCACCCCGCCCAAAAGAAAGAAAACATGCTACCCATCATGCAATATTTATCCACCCATTGTGAAGGAGAGAAGAGGCATGACGGGAGAGTACCAGTGATGGGAATTTGGAGACTGGTGCCCCTAACCCGACCCCATCCCCCATCGTCAGACAGCAGCAGGGGAGATGAGTTGCATGGCAAGACGGCCGTAGCAAATAAACACATCGGCGACACTGAGAGCTTGATGAATGTGTGGGACAGGGAGGGAGCCGCTGAGAGTAGGTTTCTGAAGAAGAGCAGAACGCTTTCTACCTATCAGCACATTGGTGGCTTGGTTTAGGAGCTCTTCTGACTGCCGCTGGGGCTGGAATTGGACTCATCGGGGGCCTTTTCCAAAAGAGCGACTGGAAGAAAGCTGGGTTAGCAGGGCCTTGTGTCGAATATTCATGTTTTTAAAAGTAATAAGGACGCGTGTTTGTTTGAACCGCACTGTCTACCGCCACACGACTAACGCTTACCAAAGATTCTGGCTGTGATTTCAACTCAGGAACAGGAACAGGAGCAAAGCTCTGAATATTCCTGAAAAAGACCAGGAAGCAGATTAAGAGGACAGGGAGATTTCAACAATAAGTGCCTCAGACAGATACTCCAGATAAGGTGACCAGAGATGATATCAACTGAAAAGCTCTGGAGGAGAACAAAACATGCCTTCACTGCAGAAACCATTAAGATGTGCTGGTCAAACACACAATAAAGTTCTGAACAAGCAGGACACCCAGCTGGCCAATGATCATAAAGGTTCCAGCTTATGGAATCTAAGGGGCATCTAAAAGATAAGTATTACATTTTCATAATTAATACTCACACTCAGTAGGCTGAATAGTGTTTTTTACAGCAGAACTCAATTAAACATGAACTTCTTTCACACACACACACACACACACACACACACACTTGTATTTCTAACCTTATAGGGACCCTCCATTCATTTCTATGCCCCTAACCCTAACTATGACAAGCCTAACCCTTACCCAGCCTAAACCTTAACCATAAGTAACCCAACAAAATACAGGACTTCTGGCTCCTTTGGTTTTTTGTTTGCATTCAAAGATTTTTATGAAATTGAGTTTGTCCCTACCATGTAAAAATGTCAGGTTTTTATTACCTCCTGGGGATATTTTGTCCTCACATCATAACATAAACCTGCTACACACACAGAGTCAATATGTAAGTTATGGAGTAACAAAGATTTTTAATTAAGAGTTTGGCTCACATGAGATGCTGAATCACAGTCTTCCTCAGTAGCTGTGATTTTTAAGGGTTTTTCCTCATCAGTTCTGAGCATGGAAAGCAGTTAATCTCCCCTCCTTGTGCCCAGTCTTTGTTTCATTAATTACAAATAAGTTAGGAAATAGTGGATCTGAGTCAGCTTCCTGTCTCTTGCTCGGAGTGCTGTTTAAGTACAATAGCCTCTGCTCCCATGTGACAACATGGGTCAAATGCATCAGCAGACCCAAATCCCCCCTGGCGGTGTGGCACCTGCAAAAAACATTTGGATTCATATTTGTTTCAGGATGAAAATAAAACTGTCGAAACCGAGCTCCTTTGATCACACAGGTATGGAAACTTCTAGAATCGCTGGGTCATTAACGATTCCTTTGATTAACTACACCTGGATGAATCTGATGGCGATACCCCTTTTCCGTTTCACCACCTCCTAAACAGATGGAAAGTGCATGGGACAAAGAGGGTACAAGCACATCGTGAACAGCGAGAGGCCGAAGGATTCAGAAAGATAAACAGTGACGTGTATGAGCGACTGACCTTTACACATACTAATTACCGGGACGCTCTCTCTGTAGCCCCCACACAAGCCCCACCCCATCTGCTTCTCCACAGATCGTGTCACAAGGCTGTGCTGACGTCATCCCTGACATGGGATTTGTCACCACTCCTTGCCCCCCTACCCCCCACCACGGGCAGCAACTGCGTTCCCGTACGTCCCTGAAATTAAATCATGACCCCTCCCCCAGTACGAGACACACTGTTCTTGTTAACATTGAGAATGAAAGGCACAGATTTCACCATCAGTCAACCCCCCCCCGCTTCTCCTCTGCAGATGACCTCTGACAGAGTGTAATTCATTCATAATCATATCTATTATGTGGATGATTTCCCCCAGATTGTGCTTATTCAAGTTTTATTCAGGGAGGGGGGGCAGAGGCTGCTGTAGCACTTAGCAGAACGTAAACCTCACTGACCCAGCTTTCATTCTCAAAATCACTTGGACCAGGATGGTTCCAATCCCCCCCCACCAT
>JAACJT020023279.1:0-24049 GCA_009936485.2 Gymnarchus niloticus | reverse complement strand
CAGAGAGTAAGCCAAAGGTGACAGTGGCAAGGAAAAACTCCCTCAGGAGGAAGAAACCTTGGGAGGAACCAGACAAAAAAATATATATACAGTATATACTGTGTATATATACATATATACATGTATATAAATTTGATTCTTGAACTTCAATGTACTGTTTTGTAACCCATTGGCATATCTGTACAACACCATCAGAGGTTCCTGACAGGAAAACAAGTTGTCTGTGCAGGAGAGACTTTTGGGGGACAGGGGGCTGTGTCCAGCTAGCAGACTGAGGGTGTGTTGTGGTAGTAAGGCCCAGAGGTGAGCCTCTGGGTTCAAACTGACAGCCCGCTATAGGAAAGGCTTCATTTTGGGTTGAGTTCGGCATCCGTGGAATTCTCTACCAAAGAAACAGCGATTTGTGTACCAAGGTCCACTGGCATCATCATTTTGATGATGAAAAGGTCTGGTTCATTCATCAGTGTAAAATGGGTGCCATTGGTATCTGAGGGCTGTGTACCAGGAGGGGAGGGGAGTTAGGGTTTGAATGGTCTGTCAAGGATGACTGAATACAAACCCCTGGACCACCATGCTGTGCCTCGCCTTGAGCGACAATTAAAACTGAAGGAAAGTGGAACAGTGAGGAGAAAGCCAACATCATCTCTCTCGCTGCTGCCTGGTGGCACCCCCAATTACCGGCCCCTCCCTTTCCCAGAACTACGCAAAAGGCCAGAGGTCTCAATTCTGCAGTGGTTAGCAGACAAAGGGGAAGTCATTTGTTAGCCACTCAGCTTTTATCAAAACTGCCTTATACGATTTAAATTAACCCCACTGTGGGCTTTTGTTGAGCTGGATAATTTGCTGAAACAGATGCACACACACAGTTTACATGGTACATAGACCTGGGGGGGTCTGAGGGGCATGGGGTCAATAGTTACAGGTTAAACTTCTGGAAAGGTCCCCTCTGCTTTGAGCACCAAAAGTTCATAATCTCATAACTTGAGTGAAATATATTTGTACTAGCTGTACAAATGGGGAGGTTGCCTGAGTTCCTGAGCAATTAAAATGATACCTGAGGACTTCCTCTTAACGCAGATCCTGTCAACCTCCTTCACTCTGTCAGGCAACTGAAGAAATTTGGCCGTCAGTAAGTAGGCTTCACAGTATTATCAGCACCCGGTTTGCTTTGGCTGTCTACTGTTCTCAAGGTAAGGTCAGTCCATTCTCTTGTATCATCAATAAGGACCCAGAGGGTGAGGACAGAGTAGCTTATACTCTTGCTGTCCAGACGTTCATGAGAAACATTACATATGCAAACCCCCCAGGGCGGGCAAACCTTTGGTACCCTTTGAGGATTTCCGGCTGTTTAGGGGCTGCTTTAAGTCGGCTGCATTCAAATGAGCCACATACCGACGGCAAGATGTAGTTTAGAGACTGTAGACTGGAGTAGGAAAGAAATAAGTTAAAAAATTAACAGCCACACAAAATGCCCATTAGATGGTTAATCGACTTCTCAAGGTTGACTGTTCTGCTTCTCTTCCACCATCCTGCTGGTTGGTGTTGGCACCGGAGCATGAATACAGCTACAAAGCGGTCGATCTTTGCTGCCAAGGCATCGTCCGCCCTGCCAAAAGCAGACGCCCGGGTATCCTTGACTACTGTAGTGCCATATCACTACGGCATCTCTGGTGGAACAATGGAGGCACACTTTAAGAGTCCAGAGAACGTCTTGAGTAGAGATCATTATTTTGACAAAAGATTGAAAAGCAATGAATAAGCTTCAGTCTACAGATTTGATTAACTTCTAATGTGCTATAACAGTTACGGTAAGCTCACACTCTGGATACTTTTCTGTTTTTTTTTTCCATGGCTGATTAAAGTGTTGCCTTGCCATTCAAGTCCAGGCAGTATAATCTACTTTGGTAGGTAATAATGCTGTTAATAGGGGATTGTATTGATTCTATGTGCAGAAGGTCATAACAGTAAAGAGGTGACAGTCTGGCATTGTCAGATGCGTGGCCTTGTCTCCACTCAGATGGACAGATAATATACGTTTTGTCAGAGAGTGGGTATTTTGATCGTGCAGGTTTATTGACCGGACATGAAAATAGACATATCAGCATTGGCACCTCCTAGAGGTGGGATCTTTTATGGCATCCAACATGGAACGCTGTGATACTGAATGACTGAACAAACAGCAAATCGCTGCCATATTTGTGTGACTCTCTACTAATTAAAATTCCCAAAATAAATTTAAAAACCATGACCAGCTTGGAGGATCACACCATCACTTTGCAAGGCTGTGAATTCATGACTTCAGGATATTGAATGGTCTCCGACAGTTTGCAAAGGAACTTCTGTGTTTGCCCACAGTCCAAAGTCAGCATGATGAACCGATCTCCCTTCTGACTTAGATTACCTGGCCACGGTCTGATATCCCATCCATGATGTACCCCCTACAACCCTGCTCAGGTAAGCAGTTAGCGAAAATGAAAGGAGTTATGGAAAAGCATACACGCCCCCTGCAGAATGTTCCGGAAGCACCGCCAGCTCTCTGTCAGCCTACGTGGGGGACGTTAATGATGCAGTGGCGGTGTGTCGGTCTTCTGGCTGGAAATGACAAACCCAGGTGGTACCATGCTGGGGTCCCTTTGAGATCCAGCCAAGCAGAACACTTGCAGGCCAGGTATGGGGGATCCGGGCACTATGAATCAACATAATAATGTGCCCTGAAAAATACACCCACTTCAGTGTTTTTAAATGTTGATCGTTACTCACAATTGTACATTTTTCCCCTTGCCACAGCTGTAAACCAAGGGTAGTGGTGGTGTCAATCAATCATATGTGCTAAGAAAATTCAAATATTTTCCAACAGTTATTTTAATCAGCAGAAGTGGTGCTGCTTTTTGGTAATTTCAGAAAGTCTCCTACCTTCAGCAGTATCGCTCAGTGGGCCTTTGACCAGGGAGAACCTTGACTGGCTTTGCTCCCTCCCACCATGCCATCTACAAGTTGAAAATGAACTCAAAGGCTGGTCATTCGAGAGTCCTTCTCAGACAGGAGATATCGTCACCACCGTATTGTTGATAACAGTTAAGTAAGCATGTCGGTTAGCAGGTAGCTCCTTGGCCAGGAATACGGGTTCAAAGGCAATAAAGTTCCTCAGTCCCGCCTGAGCCAGTCAACAGGAATTTGTCATGTAAAATATCCAGCTGTATAAATGATGGGATATTGCAAGATTTGTTTATAAATATGCTGCCTGTGTGAGTAGCTGCGTGACTGTGCTGTTGAGGACAGTTTTGGTAACCAAAACTGTGTTCTTCTACCCATTCAACCAGTATCGTTAAGATTTTGGAGAACATAAGAAATGGTTGTGTTTTATTGTGTTATTCTCAATTTGAATATATTCCAGTGTTAAATCATGCTTTGTCTGAGCAAACATGCACTTACTGCCCAGATAAATGACCTCAGACATTTTCTTTGCCTGCCTAAGACTTTTTCACAGTACTGTATGTCAAAAAAGACAGTGAATGTGTTCAAGCATCCTCTTACATCATGCTCAGTACATTAAAACTAAAGCTTGCTAGCTGCAATTATTTCACGTCTCCACGAAAGCGAGCTGTAATTTTCCTCACTTCTACTTGTTGTGTTCTCACCACGTTCCTCCGACTGTGCTAACGATGTGAGCATACACGCGTGTGTCCCAGGTGACTGGCCCTGCGAGTGCACGTGCCTCTCGGTGCTCACATGAGAAGTCAGCGGTTGAGGTGTGTGTCTCGTAACAGGGACTCAACAGACAGCTAATCATGGAACTGAGTTGGAATGACAGCAGTACTGATGTGGATGAAGATCTGAATTTCACCCTAGCAGGGTGGTGGTTTAAGTCCTGGGGATGAGCTGGAGAGCAGGGAATGACTCTGTGCCCTTAAGCAAGGTGCTTTGTCCTGATTAGTCTGGTAAATTTGACGAGAAACTCAAAGAAGACAAGCTTGTGGTGAAACGATGGCTATAAATCAAGCAGCCCATAATTGGAGGGAAAACTGAAGTGTCTGCCACTGCATGCCACTGGTCCCAGTAACGTGATTCCGAGCCGTGCCTGTCAGGCTGAGGGTCATCCTGCCACCCACAGGACTGTACCCCAAACCTCAAGTAGGGTGACAATGCCGAACAAACTATTGGTGGATCCTGTCTACTTTAGGATGGATTTTTAAAAAAAAATGTATGATGTACGATGATGTAGGTAGCCACAAAGCTTCACCTTTTCCCTTACCGTAGTTTACTTTCTTTACACATTGCCTTAAAGCGCTCAATAAATTGGTTTGAAACAAATTAAGAACACTTTTGCACAAAGACAATGGCGTGTTTCAGACCTAAAAGGCACTGTGGACGAATGCTAAAAGGCAACATAGGAGAAGAAGAAGAAAAAATACTACAGACAAGGACCTCAAAGGTTCCAGCCTTTGATAGCAACTGTACATAACCATGCCAGTATGTACGTTCCTGTTAAGTTACTTCAGAGCCCAAAACGCTTGTAAAACAAATAAAAACACTATAACCCTGATGGAGAAAGGTGATAAAATATATCTGCCCATCAAATGTATTTCCTTCAAAAAGGAAATCATATGTTTCAGCAATCTGTCAACAAAAGGACTTCAAAACTGCTTGTGGTTGAACACCATCCAGGAATCTTTTTGTTCTCAAGTGCATAAAACATCATTTTGTGTGATGTAAGTGAGAATTGCACAAACACAAATTTTAAGGAGAAAAAAGAAAAAAAAAGAACAATCCCAAATATCCCTTCTATTGTTTGGCTAGATATATGTCATATAGATTAGGGCAGAAATGACTCATTTTGCTATTGTTAGATTGTCTCTGAATCGGCTAAGTTCTGACAACTACAGATATTTCAATTCTAGACATCATGGGATCTGTATGAAAACAAAAGAACAACAACAAACAATGTTTATAATACAGTTAACAACAACGCTTCTCTTACAAAAAAAAATGATAGATAAGCAGGAATCATCTTTATACTGAAATGTTCATATTGATCTTTTAATAACAGATTATCAAAACAACAGCAAAAATACTTTTGTTCACAATGTATAAACGTGGGTTTGGTTTAAATCATTATTGAGCACTTCTCATCCTGACTGGAAGGTTGTGGAGGATTGAAAGCTGGGCACATTCTCTAATTGATAAGAGCATTTAAGGGGCTCTTGGAGAATGACAAAACAGAAGCAGGTACAAGGCCGCACTTTAAAATTCTTTGGATTTAATAAAGTACCAGACTGTTGACAGGTTAGTCTTTAAATGGTGCTGTGCTCATATGTAAGGTGATCTTATTGAGTAGCTAGGATGTGGTTCTGTGGCCTTGTGTTTATGGCAGTGATGTTTAAGTCAAGGCTCTATTTTAGGCTGTGTTTTATGCCCATGGGCCCACAAATTCACCTTTGTGGCTGTATAGTTTAGGCTATGTGTGCTTAAGTTAAGGCACTATTAAATCATATTTTTAGTGATTTTGGAGTGATGACTCCAAACGTGGTCTTTGTAAAACTATAAGAGTTAGAAAATATTTATACAGTTCTTCGTTGATACTCTATTTTGGAGTTATCAAGTCAATTTATTCTCAGATATGTAGGGAGCTCGTGAGACTAGTGGGGTTTGTCATGGTCAGAAAACAAGCTTCTGGGGAAGGAGGACATCTTAAACGTAACTTTGTAGCAACTGGTGCTCATATGTCAATGTTGTCTACGGTCAAAACCAGACTCATTAAATTCATCAGAACTTATCAAAACTTGATTGCTTGTGCTCTGTGGCATAAGTAATTGTAAATCTGGATTACTGCTCTGGGCTATAATTCTAAAATTGCAATAATGGTTGTTAGCAAATGTGTTGGACTTGCTGACAATGCATTGAGGATGGAACTGGCGCGGGAGATATTTTAGAAATTCTTATCATTGAGGGTTTGGAAATAAAATGAAGCGTCTAGGGTCATGTTTAAGTGTGATAAAATGCATGAAATTCTGAAGAGGCTACTTCCGAAATAGCTGCTTTATATGGACAAAAGTTTTGGGACACCAGTTTATACTTCTAAACTTGGATAATTAAACACACCTCAGCGATGAGTATGATCATTAGACAAACAGCCATGCAATCTCCAGCAAGAAACACTGGTGAGATTAGTGACTTTCAATGTGGCACCATCATAAGATGCCACCTTCCCAACAAGTCAGTATCAAACTTCACTTCACTTGCAGTTAACCAAGGCAGAAGTGATTGTGATGTGGAAACTTCTATGAACAACAAGAGTTCAGTCATAGGCCACGCAAACAGAAAGGGACCAGATGACCCAACATCAATACCCACCATCACTGATGCCGTTATGGCCGAATGGCAGCAAATCCCACCAACGATATTCAAACATCTAGAGTAAAGCCTTTCCCAAAGAGTGGAGGCAAAGGAGGACCAACTTCTTATTTATACCCTTGGTTTTGAAATGAGATATTGCACAGGCAGGTGGTCCAATCCTTTTGTCAAACAGTGTATATTAATTACTTTTTATGATTTTATGATGAGTGTTTATGTGGCATCTGAATTCAGCTGCTGAGTGGATTTTTTTCTTTGTAGCTCGTTTCCTGGAAATTCGTTACACTACCATTGCACAGGTTTGCCAGGCAGCGGGAAGTGTTGCAGGCAGCACTCGGACAGTGTTGGTAGGGGTGGGATATGAAACTGAGCCTCCCATAGCCTTACTGGTATCCTGCGATGCCTACGACCGTGTCATGAAACTTCTTCCAGCCGCAGGTGTTGAACTCTGTAGATCCTCTGAAAACCCCTCAAGCACACACCGCCCTGTCTTTCAGCTCACACCTTATATAGGTGCTTTAATCTGCATGTGATCCAGCTTACAGCTGCTCTGTTTTCTCATTATAATTCTCACTGTACAAGCCACCTTTTTTAACTGTCACCTTTGTGTCTGGATATATTTATCTTTTAGCCACATTTGGTTCTCCCCGGTAGTCTCCTTCCTAAAATGGGCTCTTCGTATCTCTTAATGCATGCTGTGGATTGGATGGGGAACAGGGTCACCTGACAGGGGAAGGGTGGAGGAAATTGTGACCTTCTTTGAGAACGAGTGGAGTAAGAAGGAAGGAAAAACAAAAATGTGGGGATAACAGATATAGGAAATTAAGAAGGAGTGTCACGGATAAGGTGTAGCTGTCTATTTGGTGAGCTGAGCAGGCAGACTAATATATCAGCTGTGTGAGGTAATGAGGATCGGGGGGCGGAGCAAAAATTCATGGTCATGTGACTCGCTCTCTCTGTATGGGAAGTGCTCTCCACAGTGCCCTGTATGGTGTACACTTGTATTATACAGTAAGGTACAGTGATGTTCACAAATGAGCACAGTGTAAGACCTACTGCATTCATCTACTATGTGCTTGAGTGTCTTGGCTGGGATTTAACACACTTACCTCAATGTGTGCTGACTTGTAAAGTGCCCTCCATGAAACAAACACGTATGTTCAAATATTCATATAACTTCAAGGATACTGGATGATTTTGTCTCCTGTCAATATGGAAGAACTGGCTCTTACAGACGAATATTTTTTTTAAATCTTTTTTATTTCTTGCTGAAATCTGTAGCTAAATTACCTTTTGGCTTTCTGGGTATTTGCTGCAGAGTATTAAAAGTAATTGAATCCTATCATTGTAACAAAATGAACCTTTGAGACACACCCACACACACACACACACACACACACACACACACACACACACACACACACACACACACACAGTTGTACTCAAACTGTGCATTCACCTAGCTGCTTTAAAATAGAACAGCAGAGTAGGTGAAATCTTTGTGTTAATGTGAGTCAAGTAGAGGTTAATGGCAAAGTGGGCTTTTGTGTGAGAAAAGTGATTTAATAATGTCTGACTTGTTTTCTTGGTAGCGGTTCTACAGGTACTAAGGAGTTATTCTCAGTTTCCGTTAAAGAAAGGCAAAGTATAATAAATCACTACCATTAATAAATCACTAATAAATACTACAATACAATACTGAGTATTGTGTGAACATAGAATCCCTTTGACCCTGGGCAGGCTAAGCAGATAGATGAATGAAATAAGTAGAATAAAAAAAAAAAGAATGAGTTATCAGTCCAAGGATCTGTCCGAGGACCTGTTCACTGTGACCCTCTTCCGAAAGACCAACACGTCATTAAACAAAATCAAATCGTTCCTACAATGCAGCCGTCAGCACAGGTGACGCCTGCAGTGTTGATCTGGAGAAGTGAGACTTTGAGTGAGGTGCCATGTGTATCTAAACTCTTTTATTTGTGTTATAGCATATCAATACCATGAAGAACTGATTTCATTATGTTCTGGAAAAATCTGATCTGAAAGGAAGAGTCAAGTGGACAGCCTTGGATAATAACTGACCTGGGATCAGCACATGATATATGTATAATAAATACTCTCTACTGTGCCTGTCCCTTATCTTAGTGCTCCTCCTGTAAAATCACTGTCGTGAATTTATCAGGAAACAGATTGGAGTGATTATAACAGCCTAACCTTTTCTCGGCCCTTGCCACCGGCGAGCTTCTACATAATCGGCCAATCGTCTCATCAGTCCCCGAGAAATGAGGAATGGGACCTTTGAAGCTGGTCAAGGAGAATGGTTGGAGAAGGTTATGTGCTGGCCCCCGCAGGGTTTTGAGCAAACGCTGCATGTAACACCTGACCTCACCTGCTTCACGAGCACAGCTGTATGAGACATTTAGGCCAAGGGCTGTTCTTTATTTATTATATTAATATTACTTTTGAGCCATTCCTGTATATGTAAACAACAATGAGCCAGGTCTACACTGTCATGGCCCGTGGGATCCAGTCTAGTCTCTAATGGCCATTGTCCCAATTTTTCAGTTTATCTGGCACTCCTGAAGCTCATTTTTTGGAAACACACCTCCTTCTCAGTGGCCGTCCTCTGCGACAGGCTAGTTTTCAAAGCTGTGGGAGAGTAGGCGGAGTCTGTGAAAGGACCAGGTGAACACAGAAGCTGATTGGTGTAAAAGCCACTGAAAAATTTGTAACATTTTTAACTGTGGGTCAGTGGGTCAAGCGGTTAAGTGGCTACGTTTTAGGATACCAGATGTGCTTAAGGAATCCGTGGAGCTGTCAGATGTTTGAATCACTTTATTTCAAACGAGTAAATAACCGCAGAATGTCTTAATGCAATCTAGGAGTACAATAAAAACAGAGGTCTTAATGCCCCGGCTCAATTCCGCAAGTTCTTTATAAAATCTGGAATCACAGACACCTCCTCTGTGAGAGAGGGAGGTCAGAAGATATTTTTGTGGCAGTGAAACGTCTGAAGGGGTGCACATAATTACATCCAGCATGAACAGAAAGAAATCCCTTTTGTGTGCCAAAATAATTATCCTCTGACATCCAGGGGAGATGATGCCTTTCGTACTGATTTCTGTTGGAAGCCTATATAGATGAAATGTACGTGCAGTGCACATTACATGTTTTTATCTAACGAGAGGACTTCTAAGATGAATCCAACTTTCTATGTGCTGCAATATAAGGACAGGCAATCTTCTTGGCTTTGAGTTTTATTCTCTAAAATTTCTTGGTTATTTTGTGTTTCCTGCAGGAAAACAGTTGACTTGTCATAATGATTTACCTCAGTGGATAACTGCTTTTGGGAGGACTGGCCTGTGGTGTCAGAGCTCTTTGCAACCCCCCCCCCCCCACACACACACACACACACACACACACACACACACCGTGTGGCACCATCCACTTTTCCTCAGTGAAGTTGTCATATGCATGGTAAAACAGTCAGTTACACCATACAATGAAAATCTTACTCTGTGTGTTCCACAGTTGACACAGATCAAACATAAAATACAATATCAATACAGACAGAGTACAATGTAAACATATAAACATACAGTGCAGTAGACATATATAACATATACGAGTATCAATATGATACAAATATGAAAAAAAAAGAAATTCCTCAAGTAGAGGTAGATAGGTTGTGCAAAGTCTACAGTATTGTCCTGTGTGTGTATTGGGGGGGTGCTTACAGCACTCACAGGTCGCAGGTAGATTGTATCAGCAAAGACGGAGTGTTGGGTAGAGGGGCAGTGGATGCGAGTCGTTCACAAGCCTGATGGCCTGTGAGTAAAAACTGTTCTGTAGTCTAGTGGTCCTTGATTTCACACTTCTGTAGCGTCTACCTGATGGTAGGAGTGTGAACCATCTGTACTGGGGGTGGCTACTGTCCGTTATGATGCTGCAGGCCCTCCTGATGACTCTGCTGTGATGAATGTCCTCCAGTGATGTTAGAGCTGTACCTATGATGGTTTGGGCAGTTCTCACCACTCGCCTCAGAACTTTCCAGTCCTTTGCAGTGGAATTAGCAAACCAGGCTGTGATGCTGCTGGTGAGAATGCTCTCAATAGTACCCCTACAGAAGTTCTTAAGGATTCTGGCTGGCATGCCAAATTTCCTCAGTCTTCTCAGGAAGCTTTTTTACCAGCTGAATGGTGTTGTGGGACCAGGTGAGGTCTTCACTTAAGTAAACACCGAGGAATTTAAAGACTTGTACTCTCTTCACCTCCGTCTCACGAATGTGCAATGCTGTGTGATGTTCTTGTCTCTTGCATGGATCCACAATCATCTCCTTAGTCTTACCGGCATTTAGGGAGAGATCGTTGTCCTGACACCACTCTACTAAACCCGCCACCTCCCTCCTGTGGGCTGTCTCATCACTCTCATTAATCAGTCCAATGACCGTCGTACCATCAGCAAATTTGATGATATTGGTGCTGTTCTAGGAGGCAATACAGTCGTGGGTGAAGAGGGTGTAGAGCAGGGGGTTTAGCACACAGCCCTGGTGAGTTCCTGTGTTGAGAATCCATGTAGTGGATGAGCAGCCCCCCACCCGAATTGACTGAGGTCTGCCTGTAAGGAAATTCAAGACCCAGCTGTAGAGAGTGGATGGTAGGCCGAGGGTGAGGAGCTTGTCAGTCAGTTTTAGTGGGATGACTGTATTAAATGTCGAACTGTAATCAATGAATAAAATTCGTATGTAACTGTCCTTATTCTCTAGGTGTGAGAGTACTGTATGTACGGCAGTACTGACGGCATCCTCTGTAGACCTGTTAGTCCGATACGCAAACTGGAGAGGGTCTAGAGTGTCTGGTATGATGGATGTGTGCCATGACTAGTTTTTCGAAGCACTTCATCACAATGAGAGTCAGTGCAACGGGCCACTAGTCATTAACACAGGTCACTGATTTTTCTTTGAGACAGGAATGATGGTTCTTGCCTTAAAACAGGTGGGGATTGAGGCCTGTGTGAGGGATAGATTGAATATGTCTGCAAAGACGTCAGCTAGTACTGAAGAGCAAGCTCTGTGCGCACAGCCTGGGATGTTATCTGGACCAGCCGCTTTTCTTGGGTTTATTCTTCTCAGAGTCTTGTCCACATCTTTTGATGAGACTGTGAAAGGGAGGGTCCAGCATATCCACAACTTTCAGTCCATTCTTCTGTGGCTCAGTGCTGAGGGCCTTGACGCGGGCATAGAAGTTGTTCAGTTTGTCAGGCAGTGTGGTGCGGGTGTTCCTTTCCTCACGGTTCTTGTTCTGGTAATCTGTGATCTGATGCAGGCCCTGCCACATGTGCTGGGTGTCAGCGTTTGTGTAGTGACCCTCCAGCTTCTGTCGGTATTGTCTTTTGGCCTCTTTGATTGATCTACATAGGTTCTATCTGGCCTTCTTGTAGTCATCAGTGTTGCCTGAGACAAATGCAGTGGAGCGGCCATGCAGCTTGGACCGAACCTCACAGTTTATCCTTGGCTTTTGGTTTGGGTAAATCCGGACGGTCTTGGTGGGCATAATATTTTCAATGCAAGTACTGATGTAGCTGGTTACCACTGTAGCATATTCCTCCAGATCAACAGTACTGTCCTCTTGCAAAGCAGTGGTTTTAAATACCCCCCAATCAGTACACTCAAAGCAGTCCTGAAGCAATTGGTCTAATTCCTCAGTCCATACTTTCACTGTTTTACTTATAGGGCAGGTTTTCTTGAGGATCTGTCTGTATGCTGGATACAGGAATGGGGGGTGTGGTCTGACTGTGCGAAGTGGGGGCGGGGTACAGCCTTGAAGGCTCCTTTTACATTGCGGTACACGTGGTCGAGGATATTTTTCTCTCTGGTTGGGGAAATTAACGTGTTGGTGATGCTTTGGTATTACAGTTCATAAATTGCAGTGGTTAAGGTCACCCACAATAATAAACACAAATACATTTAAATGTATTTACAGATGAATGAATCACTCTGCTCACTACAGGTTGGATACAAGTACAACTGGCTGATGTATGCGTCAGAGTTTGGTTAAGTGGGTTCTGATGAAGGGATGTTCAGCATGAAGGCTGCCATTAGGCTGCCATGCTTAGGACCCCTAAGCATGAGTATGCCTAGTATGGCTAGTTTGGTGGTGAGAACATGCACTGTTGTCATAGCAACGCTACTTCAATAAATACACTCAAGCACCCCATGGCCTAACTTAACGAGGATGCAATGATCATCACAAACCAGCTCGGCTCTTTGGGTGAATGTCTTAAATCTCAAAATGCAACTCAAAGGGATGTCCAGCATGGCGACTGGTGGCTAAAAGTCACTGGGCGTGGCCGGGCATATCACACCATCCAAAGCTAAGGCCAATGACTTTGTTGACGATGGCCCATGCATTAATGAGCTCTTCTGGATCTCATTTACATGATGAGATCACTGCAGGACAGGTCCATCGCTGTTGTGTTGTGGCGGCAGCTGGTTCTTCCATAGTCTTGGAAGGTTCCAGAAAAAAAAAGCTGCCCCTGATCTCAGTCCATACCTATCCAGGTGGATTGGTAGTCCATGTCACTTCGTGGTTATGACACAAAGACTCCATTGTCATCTTTCTCTCGTGTCCGTTCTTCAGATGGCCCCCCCTTTTTGCCCCCTCTTCATTTTTTCCTTTCTTCTTCACACATTACCGCTATTTTCTTTTTAATCCCCCCCCCCCCCCCCCCCACTTGTGGTTGAATTTACAGAACAGACTCCTCGCAGCAGTCAGCCAGTTTTAAAGGAGTGTTCACCTATAAACTCCCCCCATCTGCATCTGTGACTGTCACCACGACAGAGTTCATCCTCTGCCCTTGTTGTCCACTGTAATTTGTGCCTCAACAGGGGGATTCAGGAGCTGGGAGCCTCCTGGGAACTCCTCGAGGGTGCAGATGGGGCCTACTCACCTAAAGGAAAAATGAGGCTTGGACTCCACATATGGGGTGGAGGTGGAATTAGCATGTGTTGTCATTCATTATCTGACAACCAATAACATGGCTGATGGGGGAGGAGACCATCTGTTGATTGACAGTTGATAACCCAGCACTCTGTGGTATTTGTGGCATCATCCCTATTCAAAGAATAATGCTGTACTGTGGGTCTCTTAAAAAATGTGTGTGTGTGTGACCCAGAATGTTTCAGGTAAGCACTGTATTCAATGTAAGTCCATCCAGTCAGAAAGAATTAGTTCTAGGTTTGCAGTCGATGTGCTACATAAAAATACTGGGCTATAACTGGATCCAGAGCTTCTGCTCCAGGGTAAATTACACTTCACGCAATGTGACGTCCCTTTTAAACAAGTTTACTGGCGATAACGACTCCTCTCGGAGGCCTCTCCTGATGACAGACACATGGGGTTACCGCACTTACAGTCCCTGTGATGAATTTTCAGCTGCGTTTGTTCGTTTTCTGACACCAGCGCTAAAACAAAACCAGCTTTGGAAGCCCTCTGTGGCAGCCTTGATTTGTGTCCTATTTTTTGTCTTATTATTTTTGTGCCTTTTTTTTGCACGAGGACCTTCTTTCTCGGAAATGAGAAAGCAGTGGAATTTCGAGGGGACTGGGAACTGGGCTGTGTGTGTCCGTAAAACAAGAGACAGACAGAGCGAGCCCACTTGACTGCTTGTCCACGTTTAACCTCAATCTACTGCTCACAAGACAAAAGCAAACATGAGGACAAGAGGATAAATGCACATCTCTGCCAGGATCACACAGCCATAGATGCCAGGAAAGCTCATGCAGATCCCTCCCAGGATCTCACATCTTCTGGACCAGAGCTTAAACACACTGATGACCAGTAACAGACACGAGAAGTAGCATGCTGATCACCGACAGGAAGTGAGTTGGCATAAAGACCGCTTCACAGTTCTGCTGGGCTTGGCAGTCAAAGAGGAAAGCAGGGTAGAACCCACACCTTCCAGATGTTCTCCAGTCCTGATTTCACATCTGAAGGCCTCTTTTATGTGACAAAATGTCTCTCACTACAGATTTGTTCTGCGGGTCCATGATTGTAAATCTTTTGTAGGAGCTCAGCAAACCTCATTCCTGAAGTGAGCTTTTCAGAACACAAAGCGTTTCCAGCTGACTGAGGGATTTGCCTCTTAATGAAAAACATGGTGGAGGTCAGAGTTTTATCTCTCCTCTGTGGGAGACAGCAGCAGTTTCTGTGAGGAGTGTCAGTCAGTGTCCTCACTTGCCCAGGATTGTGACACTTACCTTAATCTCTTCCTCAGTTTGTTTTTTTTATTACCTCACCCCTCTTCTCAGACTCTTAATATGACATTGGATGCCCCCTGAAGTGCTGTTCATATGCAAAACCACGTTTTTTTATTGGCTTGCTGTTCAAGGAGTGGGATTAGTATCAGCCAATCAGTGTCAACAGTGTCTTTTCCATACACCTGACTAAGTAGAGCTTTTTTGAAACCTGCAACTCGTTAATAAATATGCTGAAGATATGTTCATAGTGTGGTCACAAGTCAGCTTTTATTTCTTTCAATTGAGTTTTTTTTTTTTCCTGTTGTTAATTATAGTTGCTAAGTTGAATGTGCGATATCCCTTTGAATTTTAATTTCTGCCTGATTTGACACCCGTGGAGTACCGACGTTTTCTGGCACCAGTGCTATTCGCCTGGGAAGGATTGGTTTTCATTAAACCGTTTCCAGCCAAATGTCCCGACGGCCTGCTTTAAAACCCTCACCCTGTGACATCATCGGCAAGCCGCTCTGCCCCAATCCCAAGGCACAGCTAGGTCTCAAGGCGTCCTCGTCTCGCCGGATCGATCGACCGCTCGCTATGTTGTAGCGTGACGAATGTGAAGAGAGGGGGGGTGGGTGGGGCATTTATTCGTAGATGAGCGACCTAAGACATTGTGACTGAAATGTCCCAGGCTATGGAGGTGGTGGAAACCTGCAGTGTACAGCTGACTTAATGTGTACCCCCTAACTTCTTCCAGCAGAAATACTGATGAAAGAGTGTAATTTTTCTTGGTGGTTATACTTCAATATGTAAAACAGGATAAAGATGCTGTACAATGAATGGCACTAATTTGGTCTTTCACAAAAGCTTTTAAAGACTTTCAATTTATTATTGTTAGATAAATTCCCATTTTAAAAAACAGCGAAAAATTGAGTAATGCTGCAGCTCTTACACGTTCTGCGCTCGTGTTAATTCGACGCGGTCGTCATTGATCAAAAACAAACGTTCAGTTCCCGCCTTTTTTGTTAGAACGCATCAACAGGCGATGCTTTCTTCGCCAGCTATAAACTAGTGATTTCGGCCTTTCAGGCTCTGTAATCTCACACTGTGTTAGTCACAAGCGAATGTGGCATGTTATAAACAGCATATCCGTTTCAATGCATTTCCAGGGTTACTCACACTCACCCTGCCCCCTCGGCGAGATGGCACCCCGAGAGGCTATCGCGTTCGCGGGGATATTGATGTAATATCGGCCTTCGCTTAAGACATTTTGCTCTTATTTCTAAATAGATGAGCAGTGGGACTTGAATTCTCAGGCCGATTCTCTTGGTAGTACGCCGACCTGATCTAAGCTGATGTCGGCTTTTCCATCCTCGAGCGGTCGTATAAAAACCGTTAGAATATATAAGAGACGAAAAAGAAAAAACCGCTGTAAGAAAAGTGAAACTCTCTGCCCACTGTTAATTCTCATACAAAAGACCACAATTTAATTTAATTAATCTGGACGCCCCGCATTTTCTTTTTCTAAAACAAACAGTGATTTCTAAGGGATTTCAGTCTCGGAGCAGTACGTTTTTAATCTATTACTAAAGTTTTAATGTTAAACTAGTCTCCGCCCTTTGCCTCAGTCAGGAAGCTAACAGAATGAGACGTTGGCGCTAATTTCCCGCGCGCCAGAATCGGAACCCCTGATGTACGATCTGTCGGAGACCTCACTCGGTTAACGCTGCCGGAGGGACTCGCCCGACGGTCTCATCACGGGACTGCATACATCTTCATTCCGCCCCAAGTGCGTTGGGAGAAACGCCCCTGCGCCTCACTGCAGCGGGATAAAGTGATCCCCTCTGCCGTTGCTGCCTGTTAGCAAACTGCTGACGGTGAGAACAGCTGAAATCCCATGAGAGGAATAAATTTATAGTTTCAGACGGATTTTGTGGGGGGGGCACTGACGCATTATCAGCTGAAGCAGTTTTGTCACATGTTAGACAACAGTCTAGCTGTGAAAGGGAATATTTTTAAAAGGGTCTGTTTCCCAGATAAGTCTGGAATTATCTTGGTTTTGAACACACCGCTAAATCAGCAGAGAAACTCTCAGCACCTCAACTTGCACTTACTCCTACTTGCAGTATTTTGCCATTTTTCAAAGCTGTGCGTCTGTGGAGCAAATTGAAACAATGCATCTTGCTCAACTGGGGAAAAAAGAAAAAACACTTTAGACCCACAACTGTTACTATGCCCCCACCATTTCCGACCTGTCAATAAACAGGAGTAAATTCCCAGTTGATTGGCAGGTTTGATGCTGAATGTGCTCTGCTGCAATGGGTACCAGTGGTGTTCTCATCTGTCTGTAAGGGCATTTCGTTCTGGATCTGCGTCTAACTCTAATGACCATAACAGCTTCACTAGTAAGCTTTTTGGTGTTGCGGTTGTGAGTACAGGCTTTGACGTACGAACGTGTGCCTTTGAGTCCCAACCGAGGTTGACCCATAACCAACTGTGCGGATCTTAGAGCCAACAAACATGAAGATTTCTGTCCTGTTGTTGCGGAGTCATCGTTGTGGACTCTTAGACCCTGTGAGATGCATTCATGTAACTCCTGCGAAGAGAATAAAAAAGAAAAACATGGTAAACAGACAAAGCTTTATTCTGTCTGAAATTGGTACATTCTCCTGTATTGCCTTGGCAACAAACTCCAAAGGTAAACATAGAAGTACCTCCTGCTACGAATGCTGAGAAAGGGTTTGGTTAGAGAAGGAGCAGTGACCTTACTACGAATGTAAAGATGCCCTTGCATTTGTCGTATAAAAGACAAGTTCTATTTCATAACATTGGAACGAAATGCAATTTGATCTTCTGTCCCGGATTTGCTCTGTCAAACTGCGGGGGACATGATTAGTGGAATATCATTTACCTCATCAAATATGCAAGAGTGTGTCAAGACCGCGCGGGAAGAGTCTTCAATCACTTCTCAAACTTTTTTAAGTCATATATGTATCTGATAGTACTGAGTGCTTCCTCATATGGACCCCCCTATCTTGATTAAATTAAAATTTGTAAGAATATGAGACCCCTTGTGGAGCGATGTTATTTATTTTGGCAGATTCCAATATTATTTGTGTCAAAAGGTGTCATTATGAAGAAAATACCGTAGAATATAAATTTAAGTGGCTGTGTTTTGGTTTGATAGCAACCATATATACATACATCTTTATCTACCAATACACTGCAGCTGGGGAGAGTAATAAAAAGTTGTTAATAAAATTGTTCTGAAAGTATGATGGCTCTGATCCGGATTCTTTGAGGCCGCCTCATTAAGCTCCCAGAATGCCATGCTCGTGTAAGAAGTACCTGAGCAACAGAACTGGAGGCTTCTAACGAGGATGTCGTGAGACGTTTGGAGCTTCGCATGAAGATAAGCCCCTCAGATATAATATTCAGTCCTCCCTAATTTAGTTGTGAATCTATTATTTAATAGCCCAGGCTGGGCTGCCATGCTGCTGGGGACTCTGGTCTAATGAGACTCTTCCAGGCTTGTGAAAGTGGGAGGTCAGCGTTGTGTTTCGCTTATTTCTTCCACCTCCCCAAGATACCCTGTGCTGTCGTTTCTCTCTTTCATCCTCACTCTGTGTCTCTCGCACACGGCGTTGCGAGGGAGGTGGGGTGGTAGTGGGGAACAAGCAGTCACGCACACGGATGCAATGGGGCAAGGGGACATTTGCACATGCACACACATAGGTGGCGCCGTCTGTTAGTGAAGTGGCAGCTGTGATTTCGGGGTGCCTCTTTTCTGCTTTTTCCCTGCCCTCGACGGACACTACTAGTGGAACCAAACATGTGACTGAAGAAGTTGCTGGTGGGAGGGTTGAGTGGTGGAAAGAAAGCTGGTGAAATTTGTGGTCCCCTCCTTCGTAATTGCTGGCTCTCTCTCGCTGGAGGCCTGTCTCCTTTCATTACTGTCACAGCGTGGCAGTGGCACTGCCAAGGACCAGCGGGGGCTCGGGGGGGGCACACAGTCCTTTGCCGCTCGCAAACTCTTTTGAATTTGTTCCGAAAGGACCCCACTTCATTCTGCAAATAAACCATCCATTTGCAGAGTTTGCTGGATTCCACTCCCCCACCCCACTCATCCGAAAGTTCGGACGCGTCTAGTTCACTTCCTCCTTCGCCTCTGGGTCCTGCGGGATCTCAGTGGGAAATTTTAACACTCGTGTACCAGAAACGATGTGTCAAGGGCCAACGTCTGCATTCAAGCTTGAGCATCCACCAGCTGTGTGAATGCTCCTATTACACAATGCCAACAAGATAGGATGCTTTTGATAGGCATTCAGCAATATTAGAAAAATGTTACCTGCTGGGTTTAGGATGGAGGAGCCTGAAATAATGCGGACATGTCAGGACATGCTTAGCTACCCAAGTCTCCTGGAGCCACGGATACTGCATAATCTGCTTTCCAGTGTGATAATGTGAATCCCTCCTGATTAATTGCGTATGTGGAACCAGGTTTTGCTTGCTGCTAGATTATAGTTCAGTGGAGCTTTTTAAAGAGGTCAACGTGATCTGTTTTCCCGCGGCTTTTTTGAGATTCGAAAAGTAAATGGAACAAAAACTAGCTGGCGTTCCACTTCACAGAGTAGGAGGTTAGTATGTGATAAGTCACTCGATTTGCAAATTGGTAACCTGTTGTATCTCCTTATCACAGTTTATGAATAGACAGAAAGTACTGCTACCTTTTCACGTCCTCTGTGTAATAGATTTAATTAAAACCTGGGCCCTCTGACACACAAAAGGACATAGGCAACTGTTACAAGAGTCCGAATAACTTTCAACTGGCATCCTGTGGAGAATAAAACTATTTGCAGTTTCAGTAATGATACAAATGATGGTAACAATCTGTTGGAACACAGAAACAGAGAATGGCTTGTCTTACACTTCACGTGGGTTATCCACATGCATTTTTACAAACATCTGATATTATCCAAACCTTATGTTATGCTTATAGATATTGAGTAGTAGCTTTCTTAATCCGATCAAAAGGCTTCTAAATCATGTGATTCTCTATGGTCATGAGAATCTCTTGCATTCTACCATCGATAGTTGGCTGGACTGAATGCTGTTCTCTTAAATGCCTGTACCAATAGACTTGGCTTTAACCTTCATGGAAGAACCACTACAAAAAGTCGACACCTCATTGCTTTTTCCCATCTTTGTTGAGCCACTTATGCCAAAATTTAACAAAACAACACAGTTCTGGGCATTCAACGTGGTACTATTGCTTGTTTTTGTACTGCCTCATTGTACAACCTCAGTGGCATCTCTGTACTAGAACAAAAGCCCCCCCCCACCATCATTAGCATGACGAGTTGGGTAAAATGCATCCTTTCTGTAGTTTTTATTCAGGGGAGTTTTTCAGCAAAGTGAAGTTAGTCCGAGGAGGAAAACTGTCAGACTGACGCCAAGCACGAAGTCCAGGCCTCACAGAAGATGAGCTGTAATTGCCTGTCAGCTGGTGGCCTTCAGTACATCGTTAAAGTGAGAGGTACGCGGGCCTGAGACGTTGCAGATTAGCAGTGGACACATAGCGTCCAGCAGCCACTAAGAAAGCACTCGGCTGAAAGGGTGGACGCCAGCTTCACCAAACTCAGCGGTCACTGGTACCGGATGCCTTTGAAGGTGCCGCATCGGAGCTCTTCACTGAGCGTGCTCTAAACTCTGGGTGTCTTCTCACGTGAAGATCCTTTCCTGTCCGCTTTGAAGCTCAGATAGAGATGTTTCATATTCATGATCTCAGGTTCTCCCTCGGTGTGCTGGGACGTCCTCCTTTTTAAAATTCAAAGTCGTAAGTAATGCCGACAAAACCTTGTTTCAACACATGATCAAAACACATTATCAAAAAGACTAATGATGTAAGACACCTCCCGTCCAATTCCTCCAAAACAAGCACAAATGCTGTGACATTACAGTGCTGTACTCAGTACTGTTTTGTCACTGAAGGTCCAACAGTAACTCTCATAACCATAAAAGGTATTTATCCACAATGAATCCACGGGCTGGTGCTCTGTGTGAAAAAGACCAGAGGTGTGAGTTTTAGACAAATACCTTGACCTTGCAGTGTATTAGCGGTAACTGAGGTGGATGCATAGATGTCAAAAGAAAATGCTTTGAGAAACACAATGTCATGGTGGAAGCCTGTGGAAATGTCCTTGGTGGTTGTGTAGTTCTGAGAAAAATGCAGTGAAGATTTGGACCGGTCCAGAACCACAATTCAAAGCGAAACGAATGTTGTTATTTTAACAGTACAACAAGTTAAAAAAGATCAAGGTGTTTTTTGAATAGCACACTTTATGCTATGAATATCTGTCTTAATTATGTACTTGTCTTTAATGATATACTTCACGTTAATTATACTTCACTTGCAAGTCCCTTCGCCACATAACCTCGAACTCAGGGCCAATGCAGATGAGTTCCGTGAGGGAGGTGGAGTGTAGACATGGTGTAAACACACAGGAAGAACACATGTCATCTCTGAGGCAGAACCCACTACCCTGGCACAGAAAAAATTCCAGCTCAGGCCAGACATTCAAGCCTCTCTCTGCGGCAGGGAGTTTTTGGTAAGCGGTGTTTGGGGGTTGGGGGGTTGGGGGGGGGGGGGACCGCCACTGACCACTCAGAACACCCATGCCCCCCCCCCCCCAAAAGACAGCCTTAAAGTGAGCATTCAGGGTAACCCCAAGAACAGGGAAGGAATGGTGATGTTAAAACACTACGGACATTACACTTGGTGACAGGTAGGGGCACCACAGGACGTTCTCAATCATTGTATAACATTATTATTTACTTATTTGTTTTCATCGCTGAATGAATTCCAAGTTTCACAATAAAGCTGTTTTTCACCCAGGATGAATATTAAACCGAGCTAAGATATTTCACATTAATGACTTTTACAGAGAAAAAGATAAGTACTCTGCAGCACACATGAAAAATGCATTCACCAACAACAGAGGCCAAAAAAAATGAACATATTGGCACAGTTTTCATTTTATTTTATTTTTCATTCCTCATCGATTATCAAATTTTAATACGGCCAGACAGTAACGACATGGCAGTCAGAGGTAGGCTCCCAGAATGCACCAGGAGCCGTGATGGGCCTGTTAACATCCTGTCTGCTTCCCCATCCCCCTGCAACGTTCTCTTTGGATCATGGAGCAACAGGCCAGGCCAAGGTGTCACTATGATCTCAATGCACCTCACTCAGGCCAAGCGGTGCAGGAAATTTAGAATGCCCCTCCCCCCGTCATTGTGGCCATCATCACCTTTTCACGGTGATCTGCTCATCAACATGTCGAAAACCAGCATCGTATATCTGCTGCAATTTTAATCTGACTCCCAGCACTGGCCAGCAAATCGTTTTTGGCCATAAGTTGCCCGTTGCTCTAGTTAGACCACCTGGGTGTTCCCTCAATTTTCATCTGTCTATTCAGAGTTTCTTTCTCCAGCATCTGCCGTGCATGATACACAAATGTGCCTCTGTTAATACCGAGGGTGGTCAGAATGCTGCTTTGTTGAGGAGGGGGTGTTAATTCTACTTTTGAGTGGGTAATTAGGACACGCAACGTAAAGGTGGAAACAGATGTTTCTCCGCCTGATGGAAATCTCCGACCAAATTCTGTACTGCAGTCTGCCAGGACACTGGAGACATAAAAGACACCGAAAACTAATTTTGAAATTTGAATAATGATTAACTCTGCTTCACAGGCTATATGTGGCATGGATAAACTTAGGCTCACCTGCGATGTGTGTTGAATAGCTCTGATTGTGGAAAAGAATTTAACATTTTCTGGTGGGTTAATGAAAACAAGGTAACAAAGCAGGCTCAGGAAGTGGAAACCTTCCCACTGAAGTTTGTTATTAATATGTGTAACAGCATATACGTAGAAATAATTGTTGGTTGTCTTAAGACGTTTGCGTTTATGTTGAGCAAACCCATACAAACAGCCCTGCTCCCATTTTAAAAGGATTAAAACTGAACCTATGTTGTGCCTGAAGTCTGAATTGTCTTGCGCTGACCCCCATAAAACATGGTGGTGGATTATTAAAATGATGGATGCGGGGCCAAATAATGGCCATTTAACCGCATAATTAATTCCTGACATTTTAAGAAATTTTTAACAAATGTGGACCCTGTGGCTATTTTGAGCTCTGTAATGAGTACGAAGAACATTTTTTGTCAGGTGTATATCTGTTTCCGGTGGGTCAGAGCTGGCGAGGCGTTCAAGCAGTGTGTGATGTCACTCTCCTCTGTGAAGTGGTCAGTCTCTTCTGCTGCAGGTCCCTCTTAAGTGTAATGCAGTCCGGGGGTTGAGTGAGGTCCGTGTCCCCCACATCACTGATTGCCTGGCTGATCCTCCTCCCTTTTTTGGGGGTGCCCTGTACGACACTGAGATTACCCAGTTAGATCACCGCTGCCCCAGATCCATTCTCCGGAGCCGAAAACACTCTCTCTGATCCAGTATCTCCCAATCCAAACACTTGCAGATTGGCAATGAGAATTTTGTGGCCCAGAAGTAAAATAGGGGTCCTCTAACAGGAAGCAGCGACTCCCGGTTCTTCTGTAGCTCAGAGCCTCTCTGTTTATATGGATTTTTTCTTAAAGGAGTCTTACGATGGAGTGCCATCCCATCGCTGGTGTCCCCACCTTGTGGCCTGTACTTCCTGGATTAGACCCTCATTCCTGTTCAGGGTGTCCCCTTCTTTGTCCTGTACTTCCAGCTATAGACCCCAGGATCACCAGGAACTTGCATTAGATAAGCTGTCACTGTCATCATCTTCACACTCAAGCCAGAAACTTTAAGGTTCTATTCCAGTCTGGTACTAGTTGTCAAGCTCCTGTATTTTTCCAAATTCCACAAAATGCTATGTAATAAATCGATTGCTGTGTCATCTAAGAAAAGTTACAGAGATAAACTGAGAATCCTTATCTTAATAAACGTCCACAGAAAATATTTAAACAAATGGAGAATTGGGGATTCGACTTAACATCTCCCCGTACCCAATCAGCTGAAGGAGCGTTCCTTGCCCAGGTTAGACCCTAAGACTATCACTTGTTGCAGCCAGATCACCAGGCGGCTGTGACACCTGCTATATATTGATTGTTGAGTGGAATTGGTCAATTAAGAGACCTCTAAAGGTCTAGCACTTGTTCACCAATTGACTCCAAATAGCTTTAAAAGAAGTATAATTACCCCAAGACATCTGCCTTGTTTATCGTAATTGATTACACTTAAGTGTTGCCTGGGGTTCATGAATTTAACATTTGATTGTAATCGATATCACTTGCCTTTTTTTGACTGTCTGGAGAAAAGGTCATGTGACCATTGTGGTCAGTAAATAAAATGGCTGGAAAGTCTCCTCAAAGTCAGGAGGTTAACCAGTCTCATACCATGGGTCTACTGGTGTCGGCGTGTCGCC
>JAACJT020023278.1:0-24069 GCA_009936485.2 Gymnarchus niloticus | reverse complement strand
AGGTTGTATTTGGTGCTCGTTTTTTTTTATTTTTTTTAATTAAATAAAGAAGAAAAGAGAAAAAGGAGTAAAAAAAAAGAAAAAAAAAAAAAAAAAAAAAAAAAAAAAAAAAAAAAAGAGAAGCAAGTATGGCAACTATAAACCTTCCACTTCCAAGCTGCAGCCAGTGGAAACAAATCATACACTCAAACTGAAAGACTGACTCAAGGCTGAACAGATATTTATACATACCTTGCCATGCACCTAAAACTCACAATACCCCCACAATACACGGTCTAAGCTTAGGTTTATTCTGTGTTTTATAAGCCACCCCATAGTGTACAGGATTGTATATACACATTTCTTAAGCAATAAACTAAACCGGTGTGTAGTAATGTCACTGCCGATGGCAAACTCTTCCCAGTGCTCTCACCAATCGGCATGAGTGAATGTTTCCATGTTCAACAGGGAAAAGTAACTTGTCCAAATCACTCTTCAGCATAATGTACTCTGCATAAGCCAATAATTAGCAAGTTACCGTTGGCAATCCGACCTCCGCCATAGCGTTACGCCAGTGATTGATATTATCTGTATGCCGGAACTGCAATCCCGTTGCCTGAGAAGGAAACATTTAAATGAGAAGCTAAAGTTACAGAAATCCCTCACACAACAGCACAGGAAAATTCAAAGAAAAACATACAGTGCAAATGCAAAGGCTTTATTCTTACAGAGAATATAATAGGGATTAGACATTAGATGAGGGCTCTATTACAATGTACATAGCATAAGAAAGAGGACCATTTCAAAGGGAGCCCCAGGCTTGGATGTCTCTCCAAATGTGCTGCTCACCTTGTATCTTTCTTGTTCCAGGTCATAGATCTTCTTCAGGGGAATGACATTGGGGGCAAAACAATGGCCAAGTTTGGCCAACCACACACCATTCCTGAGCCCTTCTTCTAGTTCAGTGGGGGCCGGCAGGTCCTCGTGGAGGCAAGCCTCCATCCATCTGTCAAGCAGAACACAGAAAATTAAGCAGGAGGAGGACACAGTCAAAAAATATCATGGACTACAATGACAGGATGCTGGGGTAAAGAACCAGCATGAATCACAACAGACATTCTCAGAGACAGCCAGACACCATTATCATTATCTAAAGACAACCTCTTGGCTTCTTCCAGGCGACACAGGTACTGATAGGCCACATTCTGGATGCGCTGCTCGTCCATCTCGTCGGCAGTCAGGCGTTCGTCTGTATGAGACAGTCACACGCGTGGGTAGGCAGGTTCAGATTATAGCATCCCAGGTCTGCACTGGTTACACGTCCATAAACCAACGTCAGTTTATTAGCTGAACGATTTCAAATTCACAATAGTGTTCCCCCATTCATATTAGCGCACTCACGGTTACAATCTCAAACATTATAAGTGGCGTGTTTTTAGATTATTCATGACTGTTTATATGCCGTTTATTGCAATCGTGTTTTACATAGTAGTATCGTTATTGCCATGCTTAGGTGGAACATGGTCTAGGGACGTGTTCAGTTCAGGAAGGTGTATTGTTTGCTTAGTAGAATAATTTGGTTCAGAGCATTCATTTTTTATTCTTAAAACGCTTATTCCCAACGGCTTTTGTTAGGCTGCCTTTGAGCTGCCCCACGCCAGCTTAGGCATTTTTCCTGCCCACGATCATCAGGAAAGGATGACGACGCCAGTCCTCCCATCCACATCCTTCGCCACAACACATTTTGGACGTGATTTGTGGTGAAGAATAAAGAGCAGCTTCGCAAATCCACCAATTATGTGAACAGATACAATTACAAAATGATAAACCGTGCATATTTAATCGTGATTTTTTAGCTTGAACAACATTTATCGAAACATAAGCCTAAACACAACTTAACAGTGAAGGTCGTCACACAAGTCGATAGTTTATGAAAGAACAGACAGGGGATAATACGTGTACATAAACTGACCCGAATAGTTAAAATCAACCAAAACTTAATGCTTATGATGAATTATCACGGGAAATATACTCTAATTAGAGCTATAACAGCCAAGTGCTAGCTAATACAATAACTAAATTGGTATCAACACTGCATAAATAAATCCCTGAATGAACGCATCAGTCACGTCTACAGTAGTTGCTCTTCCTAAGGCCGCCTATAGAATGAGGAACTGCATTCCGTTAAAGTAATCAGTCGAAGTATCTCGTCCTCAGTTTAGACTGGTGATGGTCTGTTTTTGAGCAATTCTTTAAGTTTTCTAGAAACTTACAAGCAGAACGCGTCTGTCCTCCCGAATCTCCCATTTTGTCTTCACCACGTCAGGCAGAACTGACACTCGTGCTTCCCAATTTTGAAATCCTCAGAAGTAACAGATTACCGTGGACGCCACCGTTTCCGTCTTGTTGTGACAGTTAAGGCGTCCTTTTCACGGTACACACAACGGCTGCGGCAGGGAGAAGCTGTCTACATTCCACGGAGTTTGAATATCCCGCCGACTTCCAGTTGGCTGATTGGCGGCCGCCGTCCGCCGCCGTCCGCCCCCGTGGAACGCGCGCATTGCATTATTGTTGCTGTAGTTTTGTGTAGCTGTTGCGTTGCGGACAAGCTATTTACTAAGGGTTACGAAGCATAAATATACATACCGATGATGATAATAATAATAATAACAATAATCTATATATACCATAAATCTTTATGAACACGATAAAACAATAGATTGGCTACATAATAGAACAGTTTTCTAACTTTACAGGTTTTTCTTAGAATAAAGCTACTGATTTTGACAGCTATTGATAAATAATTTGAGGAGCCTAAATGAAATATATATAGTTCATATTAATCAGGCCCATGACCATTTAGGTGGATGAACGACTGGATTTTTGGGCATGGTTTTCCAAATACGCATTTTGTATCTGCACTTTATCAGTGCTTGTTGTTCCTAAAGTAAGATTAATTAAACAAGATGTCATAGCGTTTGTAAGAACCCCTCCTGAAATAGCACAGTAAAAGGAGGACACCTTCATACAATGTGATAAACTGCCATTTCATGAGAGCTCCTTCAAAAATATGAATGTTTAACGTCTGCGCGCCACTGCATTTCCTAGCTCCTTATTAGTGTCATGCCTTGGTGTGGTTCATTGTGGTCAGAGGATGAGTCATGGAAGGAATCAAGATACAGTTGTCAAGAATCCTTACATTTGTCTTGTGATACTCAGGCACGGGACGTCACAAAGACAACAATAAATGCAAAATTAAACTAAGTAACAACACTAAGTACTTGAATGAATCCCTGAAGAAAATGCTGAAAGGGCGAGATAAGATGTACCGATTGCACCTGTCAGGATCCTATTTACACTGGTGACCCAGAATGAACACTAGAGGGAAACAAAGTGATAAATTACGGTTGGTATATGCAAGATATTTTGCTGGTCCACTTTCTGACCCCGTCACTGAATACATGTCTTGCAGGGAGGCAAGAGAGTAACCAATAATTTTCCCAGCTGAGTGAATGGTGCATTAGAGCCTATGAATGTCTTTTTGGGTCGCTGATCCAAACCCCATTGTGACTGAAAATGTGAGGATATACCCGATGGTGGTCATGTAAAATTGGACCATCAAAGACTATGGCGGGTTGAATTTTTTCAGCTGCTGAAGAAGCATATCTCCTGTTGTGCTTTTTGTTAACTAAGGCGACGTTGGCTCGTCATTTGAGATCTTTGGAGATTGTAGTGGCTGAGGCCAGTTCCTTTTGAAGCACCATGCTGCATTGTACTGAAGGTGATTTTACTGCTTGTCATACTGCATTGTGTTAATGTGAATAAACTTGTGGTGTGTATATATATATACTGTATATTTATATAGTGAATGTCAGTGTAATACTCTTTAGACTGTGGTGAAGGTCATGTGCCTTTTAATGGAACCGATGTGCATTTCCACAGTGACGTGCTTTAATGCAGACTTGCTGTACCAACTGGGTGCCAGGGCAGCTTACACTGAAGAGTTTCCACTAGCTCTGTTCTCTGCAGAGGAGCCATTTATTCCATTGTAAACAAAGTTATTGTGTTTTGTGAATCATGGTCTTGCTATTGTGATATTTTGTTCCCAAATTGAGTCATTTATGATGGAACTTGGTTTCATATGATATTTAATTTTCTGAGCCCCCCAGCCCCCTTGGTATAGTCCTCAACCTTCCACCGACCTCCCTAGATAAGATTTTGTTTCATTAAGTTGTAATTTGATTGGTGGCAGTGCAAGTTGGTTTTTTTTCCATATGTGCCTGTCCAACCGAGCAAGTGCCCCTACTTTAAATGGCCTGTTAATAAGATATAATACTCCAAAGAATATCAGTCAAATCACAGAATCTTAAACGTGTTATAAGCAGCAACTTTAGCGTTCCTAAAAACAGATTTTACATTTTGCTTTTATGTAATTGTCAAGTGCTGTGCTCTTCCTGAATGTCAGTAAAAAAAAAAATAAAAAAATCACAAAATCAAATAAATACAAATACCAAAACTTTCTAAGTCAGAGATGAGCTGGTCTTCTCATGCAATTAATTGAGCTATCCTTGCCATATTTTTGGTTCCATTAGCCCTCTCAAGGAAAATTTACTCATAAAAGTATACTGCAGTGTTTTCTGCTTGATATTGCCTCACTGATCAGTGCACAAATACGTATCGGTTTTATGACCTACAGCCGCGGTTCCTTAACTGTGCCCTGCGTCGCCTCGAGGTGCCGCAGCGAACCCACAGAGGCACCGCGGGATACTTACATTTTAAATTAAGTTAAAATTAATTCATTCATTTAAATTAAGTTTTTTTTTTTATGAACCGCGTGGTTGCAATGTTCTTGCAAAAATATAAATTCACTACTACTGACGTTGCTGCACTCTTGGATCGTAATCAGCGCATGAAGAACAGACCCATTGTGCCCGAATCCAGACACCCCACAGAATGTCAAAGTAGTGGAGACGGGGTATGGTTGTCACACTTATTACTCTTTTGTGTATGTCTCAGCATCAACGCGTCATAGAAAGGTATTTAAAATATTTGATGAAAGTTTTAAGCTTTGGTTACTGATGAACATCAGGTCTATACTCATAACCTAAATCACCAAAAAGGTATTCATTGTAAAATCCAGTCTGACACACTGTGACTATCAACCCCGTTGCTGGGTTGGTTGTCATAACATGTGGAGCAGGTTGTCTCAATGTTTTTTTATTGTTATATATGCATTTGACACAATAAAACACAAACTAAGCATTTACATAATCTTAGAAAACTTATTTTAATAGAATTTCTTCAATACACAGTTACTTGCATTCCTAAGGAGCAGAACAGAATTTTCTTTAAACACAAAATCTTAAAATTTATGCGTTTTGTTCAATATAGAAAAATATGGAATACAAAAATGATAAAGCTGTAAATTTAAAATTGGCCAATAACGATTTTCAGGCAATTCTCAGAATAGGGGCAACGGCCTTTCGAGGGGATGGGGGCGTGGCCTTTTAGCGTGGGATAGGCTAAGCTGGGTGTCTGTCACTAATCGGACACGTCCGGAGATGGGATTCTTTTTTTTTTGTCTTGTCAATTAGCGTCCTGACTACCTAGCAACGAAGTTAACGTGAACTCAGCACATGTATATGAGGTAGATATGCTGCTAAGTAACAGACTGCAGGTAGCTTTTAAAGATTAGCTGGGCATCGGAAGGTAAGACGTTATTGTAGTGTATTTAATATTTGGTGTTGCAGTATTAGTTAGGCAACTGGCTGAACTGGAGTGGAGAAACTGAGATGGCAACATTTGATGTCCAAGTACAATAGCCAATTCGGTAAGTAAATAATTATTAAATTTAAGGCAAACCGACGCAATTTAGTTCAAACTTTGCCATTAACTGGGTTTACAAAGTAATATTAAACTGTCCTTATGTAAATACAGAGCCATCGCATTTATAAAATTACGTGGTTTCCTGCAATGCGAATAGTTGCTACCTGAACTGGAAAAATAATATAAGCCAGTTCGCTGCATACCTGGTCAAGATATTACCAAAATATAATCATACCTAAATACGAATTTCACGTTGAGAGAGATAAAAAAGATCGTTATGCACAGTGTAGATGTTAATGCATTATAATAATAACCACGAACCAAGGTAATCCTACAGGAAGAAGCTGCGTGACAACTGGACAGAATGGCTCCAGCAAACTTGATTAAAGATTGATAAAAAGCAGACGGCAGTAGCACAGGGCAACCGATACTGTTTTGGTTTAGGTGACAGAACAATTCCCAGAGGTGCTGTGCTGCTCTAGCCCTGGAGAAAATCCTTTATCTGAACAATTCAATGTTTGACTTGAGTACAATTTGAGAAATGTGTATCGTTTAAAAGGTAATGGAAAATCTTGTCCTCTCATGTTTTTTTTTAAATTATTTTTTATGTTGATATTTATGTTAATGCTGGTTTCATAGAGGTAATTAGTGGAAATGTGCATTTATCATGACATTTTAATAAACCTCTATGTGATAATTAACATGTGCATATATAACAATAGTATTCATTGTCTTTTTTGGGGGGTAGCAGTGTTACTGCACACCCCCCAGGTTGGGGACTCATATCTTACCTACACACTAGGTGTGTGGATTTTCTGTTTTCTCCCCCTTTCACACTGGCTGAAGATGAATGGATTGCACCTTTTACCTCAGTTTTCTCCCATGTCCTTACTCATGCATTAGGTACAATGGAATCTGATGTATGCCCTACACATGATGACCTCAAGAAAAATGAAGGGCAAGCACAAGCTGGAGGAGCCCATCGGCACAGAATCCTCCCTGGTGCAGGACATTCAGGGATTGACTGCATCTGGACATGATTCCTTGATTCAGGGAGACTGTGCAAAAGCAGTTGCCTGTTTTAAGAAGGCCTTTAAAGCTTCACTGGTGGTAAGTCTCTATTGATCAGATTTTCCAGTACAGGGTAATAGAAAGTGTGGAGCCTATCCTAGGCAGGACGGGGCGCAAGCCGTTTTGAATGGGAACCACAAGACACATGCACACGTACAGTGTCAGACTGTGGGAGGATCTGTCACTCTATATCTGTGTGCCAGGTTAGAGGTATGTGTCTGTTAATGGGGTCCCGGTGTGTGTATGAAGTAAATATGTGCTACATTGCATAACACTAATAGCTGCAGGCATTCAATATGAGTATATTTCTATGAAGCTATCCTGGCTGTCAAGGCATTTTACATGGATAGTAACTATATTTCCTCCCACTGCTTTATAAATGAGTTATGCAGTGTATGCACTCTTATTTTGCTCATTGCATCATTTTGACTTAAAGGCACTTCAGCACAAAGAGTAGTCATCAAATGAAACATCAAGTGGGCTGAAACTCTATATAAAGCGTGTGGCATCATAATTAAAATGATCTCAATTTGCTCCCTATTAAATCACCCATGGATCTTCCAATCACTTTTTTACTTCAGGGTCACAGGAGGGGGACTGAGGTCCCTGTCCCAGGAGGCAGAGGAACACTCTGGATGGAAGTTCATTCCATCCCAGGACACACACATAATTACAATCTATTGGCAATTTGAGACCCTGATCCTTCTAACTGCATGTTTGGGACCACAGAAGGAAAATCGCACAACACATGGACGTCCTGCATGGGGCAGCAAGGCTACCAGCTGAATAGAATAGAATAGAATAGAATAGGCAACATTTTTTCATTCCTTTTGGGGGGTGGGGTTGTGTAGTTTTCACATATCTTATCTTGCTTTTCAAATATCAGTCAAAGCTCAGGCTCAGCTAGTGTCCAGCACCTCTGGAGCAATTGGCAATAAGGACCTTGCTCAGGGGCCCAACAGTGCCCAACAGGGACCCACCTCTGCTGGGTGTGGGATTAAAGCTGGTGATATTGTGGGCCTGGGTGCAGAGCCCAAACCCTTAGAGCCACACATTGCCCCAAACCATCTCTATTTATTCCTCTTCAAGATCACAAATGGCTTTTGCATCATCATTGCTTGTGATCCATGCCTCCTGTCGTCCTCAGTTGAAAGAATCCCGGGTTCAACAGGCATGTGCTTTTAACCTGGGTGCGGCCTATGTGGAATCGGGCAAGCCCCAGAAGGGCCTGGACTTCTTGAGGCGCGCCCAGCATGGTGAGAGGGGTGAACGAGTGGCAGACCTGCAGTTCAACCTGGGTGCAGCCTATGAAGGCTTGGAGGACCCAGGCAGGGCAGCCAAACACTACCTGAAGGCAGCTCAGCTGTACCGCTCTCAGGGAGACGGAAGCAGTGAAGGGGACACATGCATGAAGCTGGCCCACTGCTACCTGCTCGTCCAGGTGAGTCCCTCCTGATTATTTACATGCCTTTTGGCAAACTGATTTAAAAGTAGCCAATCTATATATCTAAGTCTCCCATAGCTAGAATCTTAATGAATAAGCCCTATCTAATCCTGTACGCCTGCATTTAATGCTGTGCTCAAACCTAATCAGTTCTATTAATTTTATACAGACTTTATAAGGTGCTCACACAGCATTTCAGTCTTTATGTTGTGCATTACCTTAAGGCAAATTTATGATAATGTGTATGCTTTGCGGCTTGCTAATTTTGTAGGTTTGGAGTTATAATGGGCGGTGATGTGGCTCTGTAGGTTAGGTTTCTGCATTCGTTTTTTTTTGCGAATTTGACACCCCTGCTCTAAAGGTTTATTAAAGACATCTGTGTGCATTTGAACCCTGGAATGATTCACGTTACAGGTGAATAAATGTACCGACTTTGGTTGGCAGTGGTAGTCCCACATATGGATTCTTTAACATTTAAGAATAGTTCAAACATTTGCAAACAGATCAGCCTGTTGTGGGGTAGCAGGGGCTACATGAATGGAGCAAAGGCACTGGGACAGCAGGGAACAAAATACTAATTTTAATGGCCAAGTAGCTGGATAGGAATCGGGAAGATGCTATTTGCTTATGAAGAAGCATGCAGAAGGACAACCTGCAATTTAAGCAGCTAAATTGGGGGAAACAACTACAGCAAACAAATCAGACCAGCAAGGACCTAAAAACGATCTGGAGTGTGATGTCAGTGTTGCTCTGATTAAAAGCATCCGTGAGTGATCAGTCAGGAATACTTGACATATGGTTTCTTTGCCTTGTGTTCTGTGCTGCAAGCAGTTAGAACATGGGTAGGTAGGTGGAACCTTTACTGAATTAGAACTCTTAAAGATGCATGAACTAAAAAAAAAGAAACTGCCACTCCTGGGGGGATACTGTAAATGTGCGAGGCTCCCGAACCTTCGGCTTCTAATGACGTGGACTTCCCTGTATTAAAGGACTGGACACAGGCAGCTGAGAGCTACCAGCGAGCTGGAGAAGGTTACAAAGTTGCAGGCAGGCTGGACACAGCGGCCCTGGCGTTGAAGGACGCTGCAGAGAGCATGCTCCAGTGTGATGACTTCACCACAGATGACATTGTTGGGGTGCTCAACGAGTGTCTGGAACTGAGCGCTGGCGTTGATGAACAGGGGACGCTAGGTGAATGGTTTCTGTGCATGCATTGCAACAGATCTTCCCATAATTAAGTCCGGAGAGTTCAGTTCACCAAGTTAAACTTACTGATCCTTTAGTTCACATTTAAAAAAAACAGCTAGGCTTTAGTGAAATTATTAGATTGTTATAAAATGTCATAAACTGAATAGTCATTTAAAAATTAACATTGATCAAAATAATAATATTAGGGATGTATAAACTTCTACAGACGTGGACAAACTTGTTGGTACCCTTACAGCTCATTGAAACAATGCTTCATTCCACTTGAAAATTGATTAAATTAAAAGCTATTGTCTCATGCAGGTATACATGCCTTTAGTATGTGATGGAGTAAACCAATGAAATTGTGAAAAGAAATGATTTATTATTTCACAAAGATATGCTAAAATAGCCTGGACAGATTTGATGGTACCCCTCAAAAAAGGTTATAAGTCATTGCATTATAGTCATGTTTTAAAGTAATTGTTTAACTTTAATTAGTAACTCAGGTGTCTTCAATCTTTTTATCAGCCACTCAGCCTATTTAAAGGGAGAAAACTTGCCACTGTGTACTTTGGTATCATTGTGTGCACCACACTGAACATGGATCAGAGGAAAGCGAAGGAGAGAGAAGTCGGAGGAGCTCTGAAGAAAAATGATAGATAATCACATTAAAGCTAAAGGCTGTAAGACCATCGCCAAGCAGCTTCATGTTCCTGTGACTACAATTGCAAATATTATTTAAAAAGTATAAGGTCCATGGGACTGTAGCAAACCTCCCAGGACGTGGCCGCAAGAGGAAATGCAACCCCAGGTTGATCAGAAGGATAGTGTGGATGGTTGACAGAGCCAAGGAAAACATCCAAAGCCATTCAAGCTGAACTCCAAGGTCAAGGTACGTCACTGTCGGATTGCACCATCCGTCGCCTTTTGAACAACAATGGGCTCCATGGAAGAAAACCCGGGAGGACTCCACTATTGAAAGAAAAACATAAAAAAGCCAGAGTGGAATTTGCTAAAATGCATGCTAACAAGCTGCAAAGTTTCTGGGAGAATGTCCTTTGGACTGATGAGACAAAACTGGAGCTTTTTGGCAGGTCACATCAGATCTATGTTCACAGATGGGAAAAATGAAGCCTTAAAAGAAAAGAACACCATACCTACTGTGAAACACGGAGGGGGCTCGGTTATGTTTTGAGGATGCTTTGCTGTGTCTGGCGGGGGGGGCCTTGAATCTGTGCAGGGCACAATGAAGTCTCAAGACTATCAAGGCATCCTGGAGTGAAACATACTGCCCTGTGTCAGAAAGCTCAGCCTCAGTTGCAGGTCATGGGTCCTCCAATAGGATAATGACCCAGAATAAACAGGTAAAAGCATTGGACTATTCTTAAATGGCCCTCTATAAGCCCTGATCTTAATCCTATTGAACATCTATGGAAAGAGCTGAAAAATGCAGTATGGAGAAGGCACCCTTCAAACCTGAAACAGCTAGAGCAGTTTCCTCAGGCAGAGTGGGCCAGACTACCTGTTGGCAGATGCAGAAGTCTCATTGTGAACTGCAGAGAGCGCTTGTTGGCAGTGATTGCTGCTAAAAGTGGTGCAACAAAATATTAAGTTAAAGGTACCATCTTTTTTTGTCCATGTCATTTTCATTTGTTTTATTATGTAAAATATTCAGTTGAATCAAAAGCAAAGTCTGATTTGTGTTAAACATGGAATAAAGAAGGATGGATGCCATTAACTTTTGTCAGTTTCAAGTTATTTCAGAGATAGTTGTAGGTTCTTTGTTTTTCGTGGAAGGGTACCAACAAATTTGTCCACGTCTGTAAATCAGTTAAGTAATGCATTAAAATGTTGCACTAAAATCCACAGTAACTGCTTTCCTGTCCCTCTGATGTATTAATTTTGTAGCTAGTTATTAAAATATTGGTTAATTAAAATAAGTTTGTGGTAGACCTGAGGGTCAAATGTGACATTTTCAAAAGGGGCAAATTAAACAATAACCCAGGGATGCTGATTTAAACAGCTCTTAAGTGTTTAAGCCTGGCATTAGTGCAGATGAAACACTTAAAAACAGCTGGGGAAAGTGGAGGCAGTTGTACTATGGTATAATAGGAAAGGCCATGTCAGGCCTGTTGCCTGAAAGCAGTTCCTGCCTCTCTGTCAGAACCAGAAGGTACTGCACACTAATTTGCAGACTGGCAGGAACTTCAGGAGACAAATGAACATTAAGCCCAGCGAGTGGCAGAATTGACACGTTTTTAGTTCTCCTAAAAAGACAACATTTTTAAAGGGAACCTTATGCAACATGACTTGTATTGAAAACTAAATCTAGCTTATGTAGGTGCATTCTTTAAGACTAGCTTGTACCTAATAAATTAACATGCAGGATTTGCATGTACATTAGCATTTATATAGAATTTCTATGCAAGTTTCCCAGGTTTGTATGATAAGGAAATTTACATAGATGATTCCACTTGTAAAAACCAGAAATAAGAACAAGTTATATTCTTACTTGCTTACAGTATGCCATTATTTTCCATGTGCCATTTAAAGGCAGTGTATTTCTAAAAAATCATTTACTTTATTATGCAAAGAATGCATTTGATTTTAGAAGAAGGTGTTAGCCTGTATGTATGAAGGATTCCATGTGTGCATCTTTCTCTCGGTTTGTTTTCACAACTAGAAGATTGAAAAAATCTGTATGATACATTTTCACATTCTATCATTAGCCTTGTGATAGCTTGCTTATTTGACATAAATCTTACATTCTGTACTGATTGTCTCTCATGCACAAGTTGTTGAATTGTCCAGTTAGTCTGCAGAAAAACAGACTGAATAGTTTGGCTTGGGCAGCAACGTTACCCATGAAAAACCATGACTCATTGGAGCAACAATTGCTGGATCAAAACCCCGCTGTAATATCCTTCAATACTTCATCTGAATTCCTCGTACAAGAAAATCAGCTGTCCAAATTATGAAGAAACCTGTAGCATTTGATAAAAGCATCAGCTACATAAAATCTGAGAAGTTTGAATGTTGTTTGTCCCATAATAAGTGTCTCTCACTGATTTTTCTTTTGTGTTGTAGGTGAGCTGTACAATGACATAGGCCTGAGCTTTACACAGCTGAAGATGTTCCAGGAAGCAGAAGAGTGCTTTAAGCGGGCTCTGCCACTGGCCCAGACCAGGCCTCACAGGCTGGCTGTGGTCCTCCAGAACCTTGGTGCTGTCCAGAACACGCTGGGCCAGCACCAGCAGGCTCTTGCATACCACCAGGAAGCTGTAGCCCTACATGGTGAGCGTAGTCAAGGTGCTCTTCTGTAGAACGGTAGTGAATGATGTCTGGCTCGTTCCAAGGGTGGTCGGAGAGCAGCTTACAGCAGGCTCTCTGGGGTGGTTATGTTATTCTTATGTCCATCAACTAGCTGTCGTCAGTGAGCAGACTTACTCGGCATGATCATTTTTGACTGTTACTGAGGACAAAGCAAAAAGGAAATACAGTAAAATGTCAAATTCCCAAACCTCCACCCCTCCCCCCAAAACAACAGCCCTACTGAGTGTTATGCTGAAGTATTACTGATGCTACTTAATGCATTTGTTTCAGATTGTTTATTCCAGGATATATGCACTATAGCACAGGAATAGTCTTCATTTGTCATTACAGGAGTTAAAACTCAAATGTTGCCTTTGGCTACAATGGTGACTCAGGACTGTCTCCTGAGACCATAATGGGTCGCTCTCTGGTGTACTGTTGTCCATTGTGAGCACAGGAATGTGGTGTGGGGTGGTGGCTAGTTCGATCTAAAATCAATTTTTTGCTATAAAGTCAGGATTCTGATGTGTGTGTGATTAACGACCTGACCTTACTTCCAGTTAGTGTGGATAATCAGCGTTTTTCTGTATGTTACAATAAGCCATAAAAGAGAATCCATGTTCCCTAAATAATCATTGCTCAATCTTGCTCTGTTAGGGAGTATAATTATTCCATGTAACCCTCTCCCTATTCTATCTCTGTCTCCGTAAGGATCCCTGGGCAGCCGCAGTGCTCAGGGTCAGTGCTTTAGTAACCTAGCGTTTGCCCTCAGCCAGCTGGGGCAACATGAGGAGGCTGCAGAGAACTACCACCATGCCCTGCAGGCCTTCAAAGACACAGGTATGAAAAGTACCCCCAGTTTTCATCGTGCAAGATTCATGTCAGTCATGCCATACGTTATTATTGAATCAGTCTAGCTCTTTGTGGCCTTTTTGACTATGAAACATTTTGCTTCCCTCAACCACTATCCCTGTGCATTGTCTCATTCTATCAATCTCCTCTTTCTTCACCCCCATCTACCTCTTTCCTAATTTCCCTCTGTGTACAGATGACCCCCAGGGCCAGTGGCAAGCTTACGAGGGCCTGGGGACAGTTTGGTTCCATTTGGGAGACCCAGAGAAGGCTACAGTGTACTACAAGCAGGCTCTGGGGCTGCTGGCTCAGTGTAAGGTGAGCAATCAACCAACAGCTCATGCAGGTACAGTGATTGGTATATATGATCTCCTCTATACCTAGTAGGTGTTACTTGTCTGACTGTCAAAAGCCTAGGAGATAAGACCTTCCTTCATTAGTGTCGCTGGGCATCTTGCTCCTGTTCTAAGAGCCACCATAGTGCATACACAGCATGCCACTTGCTCATTCTCTTTAAGAGTCTGGGCAGGAGCCCAGCTACAGTGGTAGAGCTGTGAGAGATGCAGGGATTAATCTTACATCTTGTCCGGTGTCACCAACCCTACCCACCCATACATATGTAGAACTGTCCCAGCTCAGTGCAAGAGCGCCTTGTGGATAAGCTGACCAGTGCCCTCCAGGACAGGTTGTCCCTCCAGAGCCGGCTGTCCCATGGAAGGGATATCATCCCTGCTCTGCCTCAGGTATAAATCCAATGCTATCTGTGATTTATTTGCTCTCCTGTGCTAAAGTTAAGCACCTATCAGACTAATGCTGAGAGGTTCATCTACCCTGGCAGACAAACCACTGTTAGATGTGCTCATGTGTAATTATTTCAATACATCTGGGTATTTACCCAAGTTCCTAGTGGCCTAGATTTTGACTGGCCCTCTCATTTTCCATAGAGAAGTCTCTATAACGAAAGGCCCATTCCACATCATGGCCCTCAGCACTGGATCCTCCACAAGCAAGCGCCGTTGAGGTGGGGCCAGCAACATTTCATCAGCCACTCTGTGTTCTTGCATCCCGACTTCAGACAAAGGACCATGCTAGCTTTCGAATGCAATTCCTAGTGGTTGTAGACTGACGAATTTTGCATGTCCATGTAGAAATTCAAGTGTGACATCTGCTAAGCAGTCTAAACCCTGCTGGTCAAGAAGAGACCTGCAAACCCAAAAGCCAGATTTCACACTCCAGACCTGGAAAGAGATTTCAAATGGGTGTATTATACGGGACAGTTCCCTGGGTAAGCAGAGTGCAGTGAGGAATTGAGCTCTATCACATTATTGGAAAGGTAGGATCATATCAGAACTTGCTCAGAATTAACTAAGTTTACTCTGCTTCTGTATCCAGGGCCTACTCTGAAGGCTCCAGTTCCAGAGCAACAGTGGGATCGGCAGGTTCTGGGCTCTGCTCGGCCCCCCTGGGATGGCAAAGCCCTCCCTCGGGTGGCAGACCCCTGGGCCAACGGTCCATGTGCAGAGCAGTCCAGCAGTGGTCTTACCTTGTTGTACGAGACCAACAGGCAAGAACAGGTTTCAGCCACAAAAAATACATATGCAGAAAGCACACATATACAGTACAGTATGTGGTGACTTCTAACCATCTATCATCTGTCCATTTATCTTGGTCAGGGCATGGAGCCTGTCCTATATAGCCTAGGCCACAGCCTGGATGGCAAGCCAGCCCTTTGGAGGGCAATGTGGTGACATGAATATACATGTTACCCTTGAAGATGCAGAGTGCCTTTGTAATTAGCATGTCTAGTCATTTACATAGGCTGTTTCCTCCCAGTGTACGTTTAGGAGAAATGAAAAGCGGAGTGAGACCACTACTTTATGTCTTTAATCGTATTATTAAAATCGGGCCATGCCAGCTCCAGGTGCCAACCAGGCCAAAACATTAAACAGAACACCAGCAAGTGTAGAACTGAGCTGTCTTACCTAAACAAATGAAAAAAATGCACAAGACTTTAACTCCCTATCTAGTCATAACCATGAGAAAAAACAGAAATGAAAACAGATGGTGTCCTGCTCCCTATTTTCTGACTACTCACAATGTGTATGACATTTACAGCTAAATCCTACCAATTCACAGAACCGATCCAATGAAACAAATACAAGAGAGCTAAGCATAACTGGGTACAGAACAAGAAATTGGATCAGTCACAGAAAGGTCTGCAAAAAGGTTAGAATCACAAAGTGAAACCAATTCAAAATAATGGTCTCCTAATTCAGTGTTTGACAGAACTTTCTTGTGGAAAACTGGCAGTCAACCAATCGGAAAAGAGAGAAGTGCTGATGTAATGGTGGGTGGGATTAGGAATACATAGATACACCCACCCAGCAAGGCAGTGCAGATTTACAGAAACAGCTTTGACTAGCATTGTAACTGATCTGATACCCTTTATGTTTTTTTTTTTTCTTTTTCAAAAAGACATCACTACCAAGAAATAGCACTATAACGTTATACCTCCAGGTTTGGCAGTTTAAAGCCTACTTCCAGCCCAGTTTGTGAATGGTATTTGTAAGGTTTTACCTTTGGGCACTCCGGTTTGCTCAAGCAGTAAAAAAAATGCAATTAGGTGATTTGGTGACAGTGAATTGCCCATAGAATGAGATTATGTGCCTGAGTATGTGCCCTGTGACAGCAGCCTGCCAAGGGTGTCATCTGTCTTGACCCCTGTGTATCTTGGGATACGCTCCATGCTCACCATCATTGTGTAATGGATAGTAAATGAAAACTAAATGAATGGATCATACACCACAATGCTACAATAAGCCCAGAGCTTTTCCAGCTATGAGTGCTCATCTCAAGTTCTTCCCACTTACACATCCAACTGGTACACTCTGCAGTTGACCAGGGTACACTTGGCACTATAAACGACAGTATCTTCTGCTGGTGAGGCTTGGTTTTAATGGAAGGTTTCTTGTTCCCTTGTTGCCACACTAGGAATCTGAATAATACCGCTATGCAGCCAGGCCCTCACTCCCAAGGTCCAGAATTCTCAAAAGCTAAAGCCAGCCAGCTTAGTAAGTACAGCAGGTTACACATAAGCGGCTTAGTATAATGAAAATGTGCCTCCATTAATCAAAATGTATAAACTCACAAAGGAGGTAAGATCTGCTACAAAGAATGTTTTTTAATCATGAGGGTAATGCTAGGCTTTGACAAGAAGAACTATTTATTTTCCGCTGAATGGGCTATAATCACTTACAAAACAACATCATACCATATGTACACAGGCTACTTCTGTGTATTACAAATGCACAATATATCTATTTCCGAATATTTTTGTGGGAAAATAAATGAATTCCACAGCTTGTCAGCATCTCCCTATTGATTTAAAATGTGTATTTCTTTTGTTAAATCAATTTATCTAGTTGATGTTTTTTTCCAGAGCATACAGAACAAGACTTGATACAAATCATACCATTTTGCAGATGATTGATTTTGACTACGGGTGACATTTTAGAGGTTCAACCTTTGAACCTTTTAGGGTTGCAAAGGTGACTTTTTTGTGCGTGTTTCACACCTTTGACACCGATGGAGCAGTAACTGCTCAGCTAGAATTCACTACTGAAATAAGAAAACACCTTAATTATACCATTCGTATAAAATTCACATTAGTCATGCTTTGGGTGTTTTCTGTTGCTGTAGAAATTCTGGGAGATTTAACTCTTTTTAATGTATACATATGGTGATTACTAGCTGTATGCTGTAACGAGGTTCCACTACTCAGTTGCTGTGTTTTTGTCTCTGTGAACTGGTGATAATAAATACTTAACCAGTGTTAGTGTAGTCTTCCTGAGGACTGACTAACGATTAAGAATTTCTCATGCTGCTGCTATTTCCATTTCAATGTACTTGCAATCTGTGTTTTAAACAGTTGTGGAGATTAAGGAATGTAACTATTTGTTGAATATTGCATAAACTGTATTAAATCCTACGACAAAATGTAGCACTGACAGCTGGCTTTTCTTCCCAGGTAACCATTTGTACAATGCTATTGAACAGCAAACAACAGAGCTGAACAGGTGAGGACCTTATCTTGATGGAGGGATACTCAGTATCATTGACTGAAGCAATTCACAAATATATGTTTAGGTATGCAATGATGATGCATGTTTGTAATGATTTTTGGTATTTGTTCAGCAGTACCTCACTGGCTCAGAATTCAGAAATGTATGTCACTGAAAGACTTGAAGAGGATGAAGCCATACCCTTACACAGGAAGTGGAAGTCACGAGTCTGTATCGTCATGTGACCTTACCAAGACTGAACATTTAGTATCAACGTTTGGGTCGTGATGTGTCAGCTGTGTGCACTATTGTCTGCTGTAAATAACTTCTGAAATGCTTTTCAGTCTACTATTGTTCCGGTACTACTAATCTGGAAAAAGAAACATTCAGTCACAGTATTACATTTTGTGTATAACTTATTTCAGAATAAAAAGGGTTTCATTTTGCTTAAATAACTCATGGCTTATTAACTAAAACCAGGTAGAGTAACCAAAAATCCGATCCTGAAACTAATCCTGCTATTGTACCTTTGAAAAACGCTTTTAAGATTTTTACTGGAAATATATCGGGATTTGAATAGCCAATATTGTATATGAATTACAACATTATAATTATTGTGATATAATAAATTATTATTACCAACCTTTACGTTTTAAGTTTAGTCTCTTTCCGTATTATGCGTAATTTTCCAGCAGCACATTTTAACATTAAAGCGGTAGGTATCTGCATTAAGTACAGGCGGTGATTTGTGGTTCAATTAGTACAAATCAGCAGTTGCGAAACTACACACTTGCTCATAACGAGTAATAATTCAGAGACTAGATTGTCCAGGCTGTAAATGTAAAAGACCGTGGGTGGAGCGGTCTTTATACTCCCTCATTTCGTTTCGCTGCTCATGTGTTGAAGTAAACTGCAGGACAGCCGGCATCGCTCAGATGTTTTGGAAAGCACATCATGAGATGCGTGGCGTTGCTGGGAAACTTCGTCTAAGTGTCGCATTTTAAGTATTAATTATAACAAGTGCACCGCAGTACAGCTGAAAGCACATCGGTGGTGCTGTGAAAAACTCAGTGAAAATGTAAATCAGATTAGATTTCAGCCTCTGCAGCTTCATGGAAAAGGATTTTATTGGTTCGAGAAAGTGCCAGGGGGATGGGAGGGGAGGAAAAGCTACGACCGAAACGGATCACGTTCAGGATCATTGGTGACCGCTTAGGCTCGCCACTCTGCGGGCCGGTGTACCTGCAGCCATGCTCAGGTTCTCGTTAGAAACAGCTGGTCTTGTGCAATTTTTACACTGTTGTTATTTTTCCAGATGCCCGGTTTGTTGCAATACTTGCTCTTTCTTTGTTGAATCTTTTTGTATTTGGAATACTTTGTTACTGTCGAAGGAGACCAAAGGACCGATAAATATATGTGACTGACACTTCATGGAGAAAGCCTTTGACGCAAAAGATAAAAAAAATAGTAATATAAAATTTACTTGAAGAATTGTAATAACTTAAGTGGACTTGGTTTCAAACCTTCAGCACTTGGAAGTTCGGACAGCAACTGCTGAGCTGTTTCCTAGGCTTTCGTTTATATCCGCTGTTCAAGTTATCAAGTTATTTGTTTGTGAAAATTGTGTGTGTGTGTGTGTGTGTGTGTGTGTGTGTGTGTGTGTGTGTGTGTGTGTGTGTGTGTGTGTGTGTGTGTGTGTGATTGCAGGGAAACTAGGTACAATTATTTGCCTCGCTATCCGTCGCCTTGAACAAAAGCTTCTGCAAAATGAATATAAATGTAAGTGCAAAGGGGCACACGTTGGGAGTTCCAGCGATACAACAGCAACCCAAGACTAAACGACATGCTCAGCCTGGAAGTCCGAAATTGCTGGGATGGTACCCTCAGGAAATTTCTGATGTCGGAGAGAAAGAGGAACTGTGATGTATCGGGGAAATAACCACCATCTACGTGTACTTTTGGATCTAGACGCATGTTCAATTCGCAAAATACCGATGAAAGGTAAGACAAATATACATATGTCGTATTTTTTAAAAGGAGACTACTCAGTTTTTCGTATTTGAAAAGGTTGCGCAAATCTAATGTTCTGATTTTATGCATGTAGTTTAAAAAGTAGGCTTGATGTTTTTTGGGGAAAACAAGAAGTTCAATAAAGCGCGTACGTGAGCCCCCACGAAATTAATGGCAATTAATAAAATCAGTAAAACACCTTGACTGTTACACATTGGAGTGATGTGAAAGAGATTTCTACAAATCGAGTCGCAAAGACACCTTTTTATTGGCGAAGACTTCTGAACTGTATTATTGAGACTGCTGAGGATGGTGGCAAGTTTTTTAAAGGCAGTTTGAGCCGGATTGTTGAGACATGCAGCTGTTGGACAGGGCGATTCACCTTCCTTTCTGGGAACAGCGTTCGAATTGGATTATGTGATTTGATATATGCCTAGTGCATTCGGTAATATTGTACGAAATTGTTTCTGGGCTCTTGGAGAGCAATCCGGTCCTTTATTGTCAGGCATGTGTAACATGTACATAATAACAGTTCCTATGTTATTTTCTAACTCCCACAACATTTGTGCAGCAACCAGGGATCAGGACATTATTGCAGTAGCCTATAATAACCTGAGCTTTGAGCACCTATTGATTTCCGTGTTTCCCCTTATATTTAATATAATTACTAATATTTATGTGGTAATGGTTGCTTTGGATACGATGTAAAATAGGGTGTCCAAATGCGGTATTCTAGTGTACTGCAAAGGAAATGTAAGACATTTTCTCATGTTTCAGTGAAAACAGAAAACCGTCATTTGTAGACTCCCCCAGATGTGCCGTAAGAGGTTAGGAACCATAAGGAGTTATAATGCCCAATTGTACAATTATAATGCCAATTTGAAGATCATCCGAACACAGAACTTACCTTGCTTTCTGGTTTGTAGTTTCATATAAAAAGACGCGTATTACATATTTCAGATGTTATTTATTCAGTGGTGACAAAATTAAGATGCACTTTCACCAGAATGCGGTATTTTGTACTGAAACCCATGTGTTTGCCTTTGTTAGTCCCCTTGAAGTCACCGACTCTGCAATACCTCATTATTTATTGATGAATAGATATTATACCATTGGCCATTGGTAGAGCAGACAGGAGCAGCGTAAGCCAGAGCCCTCTTTTATTTCACCGATCCCCTCCCACTGTCTTACTCCTAAATGGGTCTTTGACAGATCCCCAATTGGCGGGGGATGGGGGTTGGGACGAGGGACTATAATATCACTGTCGTCTTTTTTATACAGTATATCTAATATGCTTTGATTGTTTTGCACAATTATATATATGCCCTAAATTAAAAAGGGCTAGTTTATCAAAAGGGAAAATTGGTCATTTACATATATTCATCCACTCAAATAACCCACTGTAAATATATGTATCATTATACAATGAAAACAACCAAACACTTGGCATTAGATATGAACTATGTCTCCAATTAGACATTTGTCATATCTAGTGCTGAGGGGACAAAATGAGACTTTGAACCCCAGGGTGGAAGGGATGCACTGGCACAATCTTCTTTTCCCAATGGACCCAAATAATGCAAGAAATAAAGTAAATGAATTAAAGTTGTTGCTGCTGTACGATAATCCCCTCAGTGCAGGTTCGAATCCTTGTTGATTTTTCTACACATTAACATGCGTTGCTGTATGCTTTTTTTTGAAGATCACAACAAAAGTGGAAAAGCCTCACAGGCCCACAACAGTCAGTTCCCTACTGTACTGCGATTACTCAGCTGTGAACAAAAGCAAGAGGCCACAGATAGAAATGATCTTGGCACCAGTTTAGTACAAAGAAACATTTCTTTACATGGCAGAAGGCGAGGTCTTGAATACGCGTTTTATTGGTGCAGTGGAGGCATTGGGTTTTGAAACCTGAGCATTTTACACATAAGTCTAAGTATACCGAATGACCTCCTGTCATTTGTACTATTTCTTGCTACATTATTATGGCGATATTACAGAAGCACTGTATTACAAACCATACTCTTATTGAATGGAACCACTGTTGTCACTTGGAAATGGTTCCTTTAAGTAGTGTGAAAAAGGCAGGATGTCCCAGGTCCTTGAAAATATTAGCAGGGAGTTCCTGTTTCCTGGAAGAGTATGTGGGAGACCACGCAGGTTTCCAGATGCGAAAGACAGATTGCAGCAGGATTTTGTTACCAGGGTGAACGTGATCTTGGAATTATTGTGGTTTATTCTAAGTATGTGGTGAAAATGCTGAGACCACGTGACTGTGTCACATTTGTTGAATGAAATGCTGGTGTGCTCCCTGTGCAAGCAGTTAACTCCTTTTTTGTTTCCCATTGATGTTGTAAGGAACCGCCCATTGGCCCAGTGATGGAATCCCATTGGGCAGCTGAAGAGATGGGACCACCAAGTATACCAGAGTGAGTGTGCGAAGCCAGTCTCATTGGAGCTGACTTGATAATTTCTCCCTGGGGTGAAAACGGAACAACCCTGAGAAGCCCAGGATCACAGATTGCTGTGGGGCTGACCTCCTTGCCACGTGTCACTGCAGCTCTGTAGATGTACAGCCCACACACTAAGATACAGCGAGTGTCAGAACAGGTTATATCACTGCCATAGATGCACATAGAGATATATTAGATTTAATGTCAAGCTGGTCCTACCGGCCATTTTATGACTGCATTACACTGTAGACACTGAAATCTTAGCTAATCATCCTGCTGAGAAAGGACAATGTTAAATCTTAATAATGGAAGCTTGTCATAATTTTGAATAAAATGATTCCTTGCTTTTTCACGTTCCATTGTACTTATTGCTGTTAAATGAGAATATTGAATACATCATAATTAAGTAATATTAATGAATAGAAATCCTCAAATTGATTGTATTCATACTGTACTTACAAATTAATTTTCAGGCATTCTATTTAGATGTCATCTGCATCAACTCATTGGGGACCTGTTCCCAGAAAGTCCCACTGGGCCCCAGGGAAAACAGAGGATGTGCTTGGGGGATTACATCTCCCAAGCTGGCTTGGAAACATCTGGGGATCCCCTGGAATGAATTAGAGTCTGTGGTCATGGAAAAAGAGGTGTAATTTGACCAATTTAGCATGCTGGAGTGTCAAGATGAGATGAGATACATACAAACCACCAGGACCTGCTAGCAGATATGCAGTTATGGAATTACTAATTATGTACTTACAAATGTGTGGATATTGCTGTTAAACATAGCGTTACTGATGTAGCTTTGTATTAACGCCATTGTAAATTCACCCTACAGGATGCTAAGGAACCTCTCTCATCTGATGCCAGCGGTGCTATACGCATCAGCAAACTCCTCCAACAGTACCAACCCCATGCCCCAGGCCAACTGGGAAGTGCCAACCTTCACGCGGGCTGCGCAGTTCCGGGTGGGGGCCACTCTAGTGCTCTTCCTGTTTGCCGCCATCAGTAATTTGGCCGTACTGATCAGCGTGGTCCAAGGCCGGGGCCGGAGACTGGCGGCGCACCTGCGGCCACTCATCATGAGCCTGGCAGTGGCTGACTTGATGATGACCTTCATCGTGATGCCCCTGGACATGGTGTGGAATGTAACAGTACAGTGGTATGCCGGAGACACCATGTGCAAACTTCTCTGCTTCCTCAAGCTGTTTGCCATGCACTCGTCGGCCTTCATCTTGGTGGTCATTAGCCTGGACCGTCACCATGCCATTCTGCACCCACTTGAGTCTGCCGATGCCAAGCGCAGGAACAAGATGATGCTGATGCTTGCCTGGTCTCTCAGTCTGTTCTTGGCATCTCCACAGGTAAGTGGGAAGCCGCGCCTACCTGATATCTTGATCATGGGTAGGGTGCTCCTGCCTACAGTGGAGGAAGAACAGTGTGAGTAGTTCTTCATGAAGTTTGCATTCTGTTTGGGGGATAAGAGGTGGAGTTATCATCCTGGGGGTTATGGATTATTTGCACTCCTATTAAGGTTGCACTACTGTAATAGCACAGAGTCATACATTGCACATGATATGGCCAGTTGGCTCTAAAAGCAAGCTATAAAAATTATTTAGAACTAAGAAAATCAAACATTATAAGTGCACACTATACACAATATATTGCTCTGTTGCTAAAGTAGCTTTCTCACTTTCCCCTAGAAAGGAGTCTTCTTGAAACCTTTTGTCCTGAAAGTGACAAATGTGGTACATAGTAAAGGTACATTTATAATGCATTGTTTAGTCACGCAGTCATGTCCGACTCTTCGCGACTCCATGGACCACAGCACGCCAGGCCACCCTGTCCTCCACCGCCTCTCGAAGCCTGCCCA
>JAACJT020023277.1:0-24081 GCA_009936485.2 Gymnarchus niloticus | reverse complement strand
CTTCCCCTCCTCTCCTCTCCTCTCTTCGCTTACTCTCCTCTCCTCCCTTCCCTTCCCCTCCTCTCCTCTCCTCTCCCCTCCTCCCCCCCTCTCCCCTCCTCCCCTCCCCTCCCCTCCTCCCCTCCCCTCCCCTCCCCTCCCCTTCCCTCCTCTCCCACCTTGGAGCAGTAAAATTGCAGTTCTGAAATTTTGCCTCAAGGGGGCAGTACGTTAATTTTCATCAACACGTAATGGACTTCATCTAATCTTTTTTCGACCATCGTTTACTGTTATGGACTGGAATCTGTGATTTGACTTTTTTGAAAATAAAACAAATATCTTTAGCCTTTTTTTGTTTGGGATTAAGGATTTAATATTTGAGTAGTATTGTGTTCATTCTCTTGGTTACTGTACGGTGATTTTTGTATAAAAATGAGCTACAGTGAGACACTGCATGTAGTATTTAAACAGAACAACCAAAGGTGAGGCATTACCTTTATGTTCTTTTAGTAATCTCACTCTTAAAATACACACTAATTCCAAAAAGGGCCATTGAATAGGAGGTGAATTAATGCATGTATACAATGAATTTATCAGCCTTGGGGTATTTTGTCTGGAGTAATTTATCAAAGAGCTGGATGGTGTAGGGTAGCCATTAAAAACAGATCACTTTTTTGGGTCGTATTTTTGATAAGGTGGTACCAATTAATACCACTGAGTGATCAGACTATCCTAGTCTTTCGGGTAGGGACTGACTCTATTTTCCTAAATACTGTCGTGTATTTTCTGAGCACAGGGAGTCAGGACCTCTGTGTAATAGTGTCTTACCAGCCTTGGGGTTTTTCATTTTACTTGTTAAATGGAATGGCATGTTTTACTAGTTGTAATTCTCTAAAATAGAGCTATCCATGCAGAAGAAATAACTGAAGCCTGTCTTCAGGTGACTGGTAAGCGCACACAGTTTAGGCAAAAATGAAGTTACGAAGGACGTAAGAACTCCAAGACCTTAAGGAATGTTCCATTAATAAAATTAAAACGCAGTTAAGAAAACAGACAGTATAAGCGCTCCGGATGAAAGAAAAAACGAATAATGTTGAAATCAAGCACTAAACTTTTAACGGATTATAACGTACTTGTATTTACCAACCTCATTTTCCTTTCAATGCTTTATTGAATTCTGTCAAGTATATCGACCAAGGTTGGCGGTTATAAAAGCAGCTAACGACGCTTAAGAGACACGTGACCGACCGCAGGGGCTGCTGGGATCGCTGAGATGAAAATGGCGAAATGGGCAGCCGGACGCGGGCCAGCCGAAAAGGCTGCAGTAGAAGACACGTCGGAGCTGCAGATGCTGCTACACCCCGAGCTCCTGTCCGAGGAGTTCATCCAGCTGATGTTACAGGAGGTCAGGTCGCCTCGGAATCCGCAGCCTGGTTGAGGCTAGTTAGCTAACTGGCTAGCAGGCTAAAGACGGTCGAGTTATTGTGTACAGCGAGGGTGCAGGTGGCTTGGTAAACTGGGAGGGGATGTGCCTTAAAGATGGGAGGCTGGACACCTGAACAGCATGCCGTGTCAGCCGAAACTCGGCGATGCGTCTGGAGTGGCTGACCTGACGAGTATTAAACGGGTCGTGCGAACAGGATTGTGGGTAGATGTGTGCGACACGTGTGTTATGTGATGGTATGTGTGTACGGAGTGATCTCCGGGCGAATGCGGTGCTGACTCCACACGCCGTGCTTCGCTCGCTGTTGTGTCCGCAGAAGAACATCCACGTCGAGGACGTCGTGAGGGCCAACCGCGACAGGCTCACGGAGCTCTTCGTACAGCACATCACCCCAAAGCCGCAACGACAGTTGCCTGATAGTCGTTGGGGGAGAAGAGCGGAGAGGAGGAGCTCCCCACGTTCTCATGAGCACAGGTATTTCCTACTAAAACCACGTCTGGAGTCAGAGGACTCATTCCGTGATTGGTGATTTGCTGTTGCAGTTTATAAATTTAGTCTTAACTGAGCCGAATGGTGTATAACATGCAAGAAGTATCTCAGTCAAGGACTTGGTCTTGTTCTTAGGAGACCCTGGAGTTGAGTTGTTCTACAGTATCCTCTACTGAGCTTTTGCTTCCTGCTTTGTCCTGACAGCTGTGCCTCCTCCGAGAGCACCAGGAAGAGGCAGCGGATCGTGTACGATGGCAGCCCGACCAAAACGGGCACGCTCAAACTAAAGAAACCCGACGTAGCTTTGGGAATTGGGCCCACGGATCGCCTGAAGCCCCCTCCCTCTGGAAACTTCACAAACCCCATCCGCAAGCTGTCCAGCCCCCCTGCGGACCGCTCGTCTCCCAAGACCCCCATCAGCTCCCCCAGATCGACACCCACCAGCCCCTCAGTGAAGGAGATGTCAAAGTCACAGCCCTCCCCTACTGTGAAGTTTAAACGGCTCGCAGCCAATGAGGGAGACTCCGACAGTTCGGTGCGTAGCTAGCCTAGCTAAAGAGCCCCCTAATTTCATTCAAGCTAGATCTCGAGATTACATTTTACAAATACGGTTTTCAAAATGTGTGAATAAATGAATTTCCCTACTTGATAGAGGTACAGTTACCTAATTTAACATCAACACTGGCTGCAGTGTGGTGTTTTGTTGCTTTGTCACCATGAATCCATTTGGTCTCGTAGGGGGAGCTGAAGTCGCCAGAGGTGAAGAAGAAGATCCAGCACATAACGTGGCCCTGAGCCTGTGCTCCTACGGCAGGGGACACGGAAGAGGACATGGAGACGGTGCAGGACCTTGGGCTGTGTTTTCCGCTGTAGGGCTGTATGTCGGTACAGCTGCCTACCAACGTGACCACGACATTCAAGTGCTCTTAGAGTCCTGATAATCAGCCGCCTCTCCCAGGAAGTGAACTACATGCTGCACTACATGCTTGTGACCTCCCCCTGAGTTCTGTGTTTCATATCATCTTATAATTTCTGGAGTCTCTTTATGTAGTCTTTGTTTTTAATTTCATTATTAGACCATAGTTTGCTCCTGATGAGGCACTTGAATGTCTTTCCTGTAGTCTGAAATGGCCCCTTAATACTATACGCTAGGCTGGAACCATAGTGGTGGATAGGTGTTGCCATAAGGATGTGAATTTCCAGGGAAGCAGTGGCTCCCCCCCCCCCGGAACACGGAACTACCCAGTGTCTCCCCCCCCGGAACATGGAACTACCCGATTTGCAGTGCCCTTTCACAAGGGAGATGGTGCATTCAGCTGTGTGTTGCTGAAAGATCCCCCTAAGCTGGTAAAACAGTAGTAAGGATCATATGCTTGGTAAAGCTAAAGCCTAGGATTGGTCAGAGCATTTAAGCAAGCTGGATGTGTGCTGCTTCAACTGAATTTGTGCTACATCACAAAGGATGACTGGCTGTGAGCTCTAGATATCTTCTAGAGAACGAGGAGGAAGACGGCTGCTGTGGTGTCTTCCAAGATAGGGGAACAGGAAAAATGAGAATTCGGCCAGGGGGAAATGGGTGATATGTATGGCTTTTAATCTGGGATAGGGTTGTCCAGAGGCATATTACTGGTGTGGTGTTGACAGTAGCGTTTGCTTTGTGATGAAGAACTGAAGCAAGTTCTGTATGTGTTGTGAGCCTGAGAAAATAAAGCGACAAAGATTGCATGCCTGCCTCGGTCCAAGCTGGTGGATTTGAATGTACTTTCGTGCAGCTCACATGCTGCAGAATGATTACATGCATGGGACATTGACTGGTTGGCCCATTTCTCATACTGATGGCAGAAGGCAGGGCTATAGCTGTTAGAGACATCAGTACAGTGCTGTGAAATCTGAGTGTGGATCTCTAATGGGTTGGGACAAGCTTTGGACTGGGACCCTGCCAGGCTAGCAAAGAATGCTTCTATTGCGGTTTTCAGTGGCTCCTGTGATACTGCTGTTTCTCAAGGGTGGTGTGCCGCTCCACCTGTATCCTTGGCACTGTCAGAGTACAGGATGTCATCCCTCTGGGTGAGGAAGTCCCACCTCCCCAGTGATACGGCACAACCAACACTTGCACGCAGAGCAGTTGTCACCCCGGTGGCGCTTCTCAAAAGAGATGTACTTACAAGCCTCCAGCTCTGCAGGGATGACTGATCTAGAGCCAGATTTCATTAGTCTAAGTTTAAAGCTGCTTAAATCTGACTGATTTAAGATCATTTTGGCTGGTTCCATATCAGCTCATTCCCCTGTATTCTTACAGGGTACTTCTGTAGTGTAGGTGGTTACTCTATGGCCAACAAAAAGGGTACCTGCATGGGTGCCTAAGACCACAGTGATTGTTGTCAGTTTGTTGCTATACTGGGGCAAGAAGCACTTTAGATTTCAGGAAATGTGTCCAGAACTCAAGTGGGACCCTCTTTTTAGCTAGTAAAGCACTCCCTGCTTGTAGTTGGGAGAGACGAAGCAGCCTTTATACTGCAGCAGATCATGGTACATCACAGTGCCTGCAGGGGGCGATAGAGAGTGGGTGATGGATACTGTCACAGACTGTCCACATGTGCCGCCCTCATAGTTTCAGTGATGCTCAGGAGTGCCCTGTGTTGACTGTGCTTTCACTGATCTCCACAGTATGATGGATACCTGAAGTGAGCTTCCTCCTGTTGTCAAGTGTGACGTTTTCCTGATATCTAAGCAGCTGCCACCACACCAGATTTAATTGCTACCCTTAATGTTATGATCAGTGGAGGTCTGCTACTCTGGTCCTGTAGATAGTGGGAACTGCAGAGTTCTTTTTAAACAGGTTTTTTTTTTTTTTTTTTAAACAGGTTTCAGAAATGCATTTTCAACGAGTGCTTGATTAACCACAAATGGTAGATGAGAAATGGCATTTAAATAATTATTTAATCAAGGAAGCCATAGAATGATTAAAACATAAGGGAGAGCCTTTGAGGAGATGATTAGCTTCACAAATGGGATATGGATGAGGCATCCATGATGTATCAGCCATGCCAACCCCACTGTACACGTTGTGGGGCAAATGACTACTAATGGCAGGAAACAATAGATGTAGCTTTCCCTGGGGTTAAAGCTCTGCGTGCTGGTTGGCTGCTGACAGTGCCTGTTGGAGAAGAGAAAAAAGTCATGGTTGAGGGAGAGGCTGATCTCCATGGAGACAAAGTCAAATTCATGCTCTGACACCCAACCTGGGTAAATATCACACTTGGCATTTTCCATATATGGAAAAGGCCTGTTCTTTGTTGGCTTTCACCAGGCATGATGGTCTTTTTGCACTGGTGACAGTGGGTGGAGTGCTGCTGGGAGTAGCATAGTGCAGAAGAGCTGCTTGTTCACCAGTGGGTCTTTATAGCAGAGGTCATATTGGTCAGCTGCATTTCTTATAATGCTCTAGTCCAATATGGCTCCTACCGTTGTTGCCTCAAGATCCATCCACTTAAATGTTGCACAACATATCCAGGGTAAAAATGTCCATATGTTTTCAGGGCTTTATTGTAATAATATGTCATAAATTTACTGAAGTATCTCTGCCACATGTATGACGACTTGTATCGTCCCACTCTGCTGTCACAGCCTCTGGGCTTCTTGCGGTCTTGACAGGTGTTGCAGAACAGGATGTTATACCACTGGACAGTGCAGGGTTCTCCTCACACAAGAATTGTTTTCCTTATATTTAAGCTATTGAGTCTTCTCTTTATCAAAATCACTTATGTAAAACCAGCTGATGAATAAATACATAAACAGCTTAGCAAAACAACAAGAGGCTGACATTAACACATTAAATCACAGCTTTCACACAGATACACAAATGGGTCATGGTGCTTCTGGGTGAGTCTGATAAGATGTTTCCTAATGAGCGGTACCATCAGAGTGCTCTTATCAAAGCCGTGCACATAATGTCTGAAAACAAAAGTTGTGATCCTTCAATGCTCTGTTAAAGAATGTAGAAAAGGACCAGAACATCGAACATTCTTTTGTCAAAGCATTGAACTTGAGCCTATGATTTGATTGAGCATCTTGCCTGCTGCAGGTAAGGAGACCACAGCGTGATTTTTCTAACGCTACCCACTTCATGTGGGCATCAAATGGCACGAGTAGCTTATGATCTAATAGGCCTACCACGTGTGAGTCTCAAGCAGCGCATTCTGGGATGGCTCTACTCCATCTTCCCATAACACAGAGCCTGTATGTAGGCCTTCTCGGTGTGTGGTCTGTGTGCTCGACTCTCCTGCATGCTATTAAAACCATCAGTCCCACAACAAAATGGCATCAGAAGAATGTATAGACAAGGACCAGATCAAACAGGAATCCTAAATACAACCATCTGTCTGTTTTAATAAAAAAAATGTATCTTTTACAGCCACTTTGCACAACAAAAATGTAACTGCTTGTAGGCAGGAAGAGAAAGCTCCATGTAATAAATTTGCCACATTAAAAAGCTTGCTGTCGTTCATGGACCGACGATTCTGTTAGCCGCTGTTGAGCACGAATGTCCCTTGTGATAGTCAGATGGCAGTAATGGTGTGGGTGAAAAAAGCTTGTTAAGTCACACAAGCCTGGTAAATTTGTCAGCTTCCTCATGCTGGAACAGCTAGTATGGACAGTACCTCAGTATTTCTGCCAAGTTAACGCAGTGTCATTAGCTGTGTTTATTAATGTGGAGGATGTGAGAAGGAACTGATTTTGAGTGGTAGACGCACACTCTCTCCCTCGACTGTCTAGCCTTTACTAACCTCTGCTTTCTCTCTCTCACACACACACACACACACGCACACACAAACATTTGCCGGGGACTCACAGAGTTGCTTTAATACAGAATGGCCTGCTGGGTGACCAGATGCTCAGTCTGACAAACTAGCAGAAGCCAGCAGCTAATCAGAGTGAGAAAGCAAGCAAAGAGTGTTAAAGAATACTGAGTGTTTGAGGGCTGTGGACGAGAGCACAGCTGCTGAAGGCCACAGGTCAAGTCAGTCTATGCAGAGACGTTTCCTCAACTGCCACCCTAATTTAATACTGGAAGCATGTAGCTAGAGCTTCAGTCGACTCACTTACATCTCTGACTATTCCAAAGATGGTCATTTCACACCTGCAACGGACTGGCATCCCATCCAGTTTGTACCTCTGGCTTGCGTCCTGTGCTCTCCACGACCCTGAAGGGGTTGGAAACTGGAGGGATAATGCATTTCACTTACGAGTTATGCTGTTGCTGTGGAAATTTTGAAAAATAAGATTCACTGACTCAAGACGCGTCAACGGCCTGTGACTTTATTTGCAAATAGGAAGAGTATAGTCAGAGTAGCATGTATGTAGCTTCTCCTGAAGCTGTACTTCTTCAAAATCACTATAAGGCACTTACTGGATATTTCTACAGGGAGAGAAACATGTTTTAGTCAATAATGCCTTTAAGACATAACTTGTTTACATTTGTTCCTCTTGCTAACCTTCTCAACTAATCCCAAGCTTCATCTGCCCCCATTCTAAAGCTTACAGTTCCTCTGAAACATCGACTACAGTTCCTTTCTTCTACAAAATACCAGCGACATATCAGTTGGATTAATATAAGGATTTAACATAGTTTTTTTTTTTCAAAAGTGGTTGTCTTCCCCACCTGGGGCAGGAGGAGTGTCCAAACAGATTTCATATGCAAGTGTAAGCAGTTCCATTCCAGCAATCACCACAAGCAGGCGTGCTTCTGAAAAACGCATCCATAGCTCCACTGGTCCTAATGCATCGGGGCTTCCATGACCCTTAACTCCTACAGCAGACTTTACCATTATCATCTACCTTGCTCAAGCTTATGGTAGTGACTTCTCTATTCTGACAGTGGCACATGTGGTAATGCCTGAGCTCAAAGAGAAACAACATCCCACAACACATATCTGATGAGCGAGCCTTCTTCTTCTTATAAAAAAAATGAGTTGAAGTTAAATAATACATTCCATTGTATAATATCTTTCACACTGTCTTCAAACTCCTTCACTAATATTTGACCATTTCTGATTTTTTCCACCCAAGAAGGTTCAAGATATGCTCTTCTGTCACTAAAATCGCCACAGCAAGTGAACTCAGATAATAAGCTGGTACAGATCACAGTCCAGTCTAACACATCACTTCACAGCTAGGAGAACAAACGAGAGGAAAAGATCCAGTGCTGGAGGGGAGAAAGACAAGGCAGAGAGAAAGGGATGAGAAGCAGGGGATGAGTGAAGTTGTGGTGCTTCTGTCTGGCAGACCCACCTGCAGATGGTGGTATGACAATAAGCTCCAGGTGGAGTGGCTCCACCGAGTCCAGGGGTCAACCCCACTTCCTCCGACCGAGTTCCTTTTCAAGGTTTGTGCTGTGGTTACACACCCACCCCTGGTCCCGAAGTGCACCCCCTAGCCAGATTGTCCTTGTCCCAAACCTGAGGACCAGAGCTTTTTCCATGGTATTACCTCACGCAGCACAGTAAACGAATGTTATTATGGCATTAAAGAGGATTCTTCAAAGCACAGAAATGAGCAAAGGAGAGAAGGAGGGACCTTCAATTGAGAGCGTTCATGACATTCAACATGAAGACTGACACCAGGATGTGATGACTGAGTATAGCATAAAAAGAAAATGCTGTGTGGCAAAAATTAGGAGCAGTGGCTTGGACTTGTGTGCATCTCCTAGACTCCGCAGTGGCCTTACATGTAATGATGTGCCTTCAGTATTCTATTAAAGTCAATAGTCAATGTACGTCAATGAAATGTATATGCTCCATTTTCTACAGTCAATTAAATTTTGAGTGTTAACCTAGGTGAAATGCTACCTTAGTTGTGGAATTCTGCTTTCTTGGAAAGACGGCAGTGTTCTGTCACCATAGCAATGGCTGGTGGTCTATGGAGAGCACTGGGAGTTTTCCCAGTGGGCCGGACACCTTGTAGGGTTTGGGGCCGGTCTTCCCAATATCGTTACGGGGCACCATGGGATGGCCACTTTGTGGCTGCTTTCACAAATTTTTTGCTGGGCACTAGGTAAAGATCAGTTTTCAGCATCTAACAAGCTCTGCCAACACAGTCAACCTCTTAATAAAAATAGGGCATGTGTGACTACTAACAGGGAGGTTTTACTAGCAGGGAGGTGCCATACAATTACATATGGTCACCGTTTTCATTGAAGTTAGAATAAAGGAACATCAATGCAAGGCTTTTGGTCAGACAACTGTCTTTGAAGCCTATGGTCACCTCTCCACTGATGGAGAACAGACATTGTCAGTGCTCACTAAGGTTATAGGGCAAACAGCTGGGTGATGGATAGACATCTGCCAACTGTGACACCGGAATCAGTCACCATAACATGAAAGCTCCAGTTAGGTCAGGGCATGCATAGATGTTCTCATCACAGGATGTCTTATCACACCGGCCAATCAGGATAGCAGGCTCCCAGGGAAGACGTCACACTGCTGCCGTTTCATGGCCTTCTGTTACAGAAGCCTGTTTTGAGCTTGAACTTCACCACGTTCACCCCGTCATTTGATGAAAGGGCTCGTTATCCAGACTGGATAAGATGGACTGTCTCTGGTGTTCCTCCTGCACTCTCCAGCACAGAGGTACAGACACTTGATGTAGAGACAGCGACACACAACACGGCAGGGTACTGACACACCACGGAGTGCTGACATGTGACACAGATGGGTACTGACACATGATGCACAGGAATCACCAACAGGTCAATTTCACATAGATGAGAGCCGTAATTCATGTCAGCAGGTGATGTGGTGCTTAAAAACCTGGGCTTAAATCCGGGAGGCTGTGGATTTAGTTATCAGTCTTGATGTTGAACCTTTTGGGTATCAGATTTACCCTGAATTCTCTACAGTGGAATATTAATTTATTTTGATAACAGCATTACGTAAGCAGCTAAAAGTCATTTTGAATTCTGATAATTATATGATTGTTGCACAGTGTTAGATTGCCTTTTGGGGGTTACCAATTGTTTAAATTAGTCTGCTGAACATTCCTACACAGCAGGCCAGAGAGGGATTTGGCAGCAAGAAAGTAAATGACTTTACAGACAAAGGTACCTCTAACTGGCTGTATCTGTGTCTTTGGTGACATTAGGATGGTGTGTGTGTGTGTCTGTATCTGTGTGTGTGTGCGTGTTTGTGTGTGTGTCTGTATCTGTGTGTGTGTGTTTGTGTGTGTGTGTATGTGTGTCTCAGATGAAGGTTTTGCTCTGTCCAGCGCACTTTTTCTTAGAAGCCAGGGGCATCACTTGGATAAAGGTTATTTTTTCTCAAAAACTCTTCATTTTCACAATTGATATAATTTGCCAACTCCTTTGCAAATAATTTGTTAGGAGCCACACGAGATGAGCCAGTTGGAGTGAGCAGGAGTGAGTCACTGCATAGCCTGTGCTGAACAAATATACTGGCTGTCTTATTCAATAGGTTAAACTACCTCCATGAGTTCCATAATCCTAAAGGCAGTATTGTCTAGCCATTGTCTCTATAGTACTGTCACCATGGATTTAATTTGATTTATTTATGTCACACTCTGAGGACACAGACCAAAAGAGGATACTTACTCGTAACATCAGCCTGAATGTCCTTTAAAAGGCATTGTAGGGACAGCGCCCCCTGGTGGTAAATTATTAGATAACATATGACTGTGCCGGTAGACACTGGTCTTCCTAACTGTATTTCTTGCTAATGACCTAACTGCTCTGTTCCAGAGTGCTGTTCCTGCCTTCCACACTCTGTTTATTCACTTCTGCTCAAATAAATGCTCACATTTGAAAATGCAGGGTGAGGTGTGTCCCCATCACCTCCAGGACCTCAGATGGTGGATTCATAATAAAACTGACAGAAACCTGGAGGAAGTCCCTGTGGACTTTGCCACCAGCGTTCCCAGCAGGATCGGTGAGTTTCCAGCAGCTGAAACTGGCCTCTAATACCCACCAGAATAAAAAAAATCGATATTTCCAAGAACAGCAGAGATCAGTTAATCTGTCTACAAAAACATGATGAAACCGGTTTGATAGCAGCATAATGTTTCAGCTGAGATTTCCACCAGGGATGAAAAAATCACCTTCCTCTGGATGTACTGGAGCAGTTAGTGTCTAAAGGTGGGCATAACAGATGTGTGAGTTAAAATAAAACAGTTATGGAAACATTTTATATCAAATAAATCATAGAATGTACTTTCCTGCTTTATAAAAATATTAATTTGGGGACATACCTTCATGCTGTTTGGGGAATTTTGCGTTTATTTAGAGACTGGTTTAAAATGTCCTTCCGATTAATCTCTACAAGAAATGATATGGCTTGATGTATGCAATTACACAGTATGAACAACAGAGGGCAGAAGAGTAGCATCAGCCCTAAGTTTCACCCAGGCTAAAGCAATGACTAGTTTTGAGTGACCACTGACCTCTTAATCAGTACTGCCTGATTAAGCTATCCAGAAGTAATAATCTAGGAGACAAAACCATTAACAGATCAATCCAAGAATGTTATAGGCGTGAATACAAAGTGAAATACTTCTATTTTCCTTATTAATCAAGGTCAAACAAGAGTAGAAATTTGTCTGCAGCCTCGTTTAGAAATAAAGTAATCAATTACTGAATTTTTCAGGGACAATGAAGGACTCTATCATTATAGAATCAAAAATATAACTGGATTATTAAGTTTAGGAGCCAAATGTGATCAATTTCTTTTTTTTTTTTTTACTTTACAACAAATGTATCTCTGTAAAAACTTTGACATCTCGATAAATCATAGATAAATCATAGCAAGAATTTGTTAAACAGCAATCGTGCCTGGCTAATTAATATCTGAGCTAGAACAAAGATCCGCAAACATGGTGGTCTCCCCAAGGCAGGTCTGTGAACTGACGGACTAGATAAAGATAGGATGTTATAGTCTGAGCTGCTAATCCATACTTCTGACATTTTTACATATGTGGCACTGCAACATTTTGCAAAAACCAGCATTTCAAACAAAACAGGACTGAAGCCATGCAGGATGTAGCTGAGGAGAAAGCAGAAATTCAACAAATACCCTCCAGCAGGGGCCACCCTTGAGTCAGATTCCTGTTCGGTTTAGAATACGTACATCTGAAACACTGTATGGCACGCCAGTGGTCTGTGCTGCCCAAGGTTCCTTCTCCCTTCTCAAATGAACAATCAGGCGATACCTTCTCCCGAAAAACACATATGCACACAACACATGTAAAGCTAAACATTGACTTAGCTTACAAGACAACAGCACGAAATAAACCTACCTGGAGGTCTCACAGGCTACTGTAACTGAACGTCAAGCTTTTAAAGAAAAATAAAGAAGTGCTTAATCAGCCCCAATATACTCTACTGTTTCACTTCAGTCGTCCTTTTGTATTGTCAGTGATTTTGTTTCCATGTACAGTGCAACATAAAGTTTCAGGTAACATCAAGTTCCATGGGGAAGTTATTTATGAAACTGAGGACAGGGGAAAAGCAGTCACAGTGTAATTTGTCAGGTCCTGTTTACTTCGAAAATGGGTTTTGCTGTGAGGCAGAACACCTCCTCGTTTCTCTCCATTTCCTTTAAGCTAGGTGAAGTTCTAGAACTTTCTTTAGTGCTAGAGCTGTCACTTGAGCTGCAAAGATAGGATCATATGTTTTGGAATTATGGGTGTCCAGACTTAAAGGCTTATTTTCATTGTTTTATTTTTTTGCTCTGTAGAGCCCATGTTTTGATATATGGGTTAATCATATTCCATGAAAATGCAGTGATTTTTTCATTCCTATACATGATATTCCACCTGAAATCTGACGTGCCGGTTTTACCCGGGGGGTGGGTCTGGTGTTAGAACTATCATCTCATCATCTCATGAATCCCAACGTGGCTGGGCTTCCTCCTCCAGCTTTCCTAATCGGCATCCCCAAATAGCCAGTAGTGAATGACTGCATTTGTGAATGTGTGCATGTGTGTACCTGGTAGACTGACATGGTCCAGGGTGCACCCAAACCTTGTGTTCTTCGCTGCCTGAGGTTGGCTCCAGTTCCCCCATGACCTTAACTAGCATAAGTTGTTAGATGATGGATCTGCAAGAAAAAAAAAAACACATTTACATTTGTGTGGCTGAAGCATTGGCATTTTTCCCATCTGTTAGAAGCAGGGTCCCTCAGAGACAGAAGCGACACACAGAAACATGCTATTAGCATTACTGCATTTGAGTTACAGGCTTAATAATTTATTTACCGGCTGGTAAAGATACTCCACTTACAGGATCAGGCTTTTTTTTTTTATTACTGGTTTTGGCTGTGTGGATTTGATTGTCTCATGCAATGCTGTAATCAGATCCTTCTTCTTCAATACCAGTCCCAAGTGGCTAAGAGTGGTTTCATTTCATGGAAAAATCTGTGGTTCATTTGATGCACTCAGATAGTACCTTATCACAGAAAGGTTTTACTGGGAGACTGTAAATATTGGTATGAATTTGTCTGCTAGCAGGTGTGCATAGATAACTCTGAACAGTGATGATAGGTAATTCAAACAAATGAAATTGCATTTTATAACATTTAATAAGTTTTTTTGTTTTGCCACACATTAAAATTCAGTACAAATGTATGATTTGCATGTTCCTCCAACGGGCCGCTGGTTGTAACTCTCCTCAGAAGTCAACATGCCTGAAGTAGCTCTTGTCTGGCCACATTTAAGTATAAACAGAGTTCAACCGGCACTGTAGCAGCACTTTGGTCGGTCTGACTTGTTTAGATGAGGTCACTGGCTGTGTGCAGATTTGGTGGCTCTGTGGCGTGTGGTTTAGTGGATTGCATGCCTCATTTTCCCACAGGCTGAAGCAGTCCCGCATAATTGCCGTTCATGTGTGAATGTGTATGTGAGTCAGTGTCCTGAGACTAACTGAAGTCCTGACCAGGATTTACCCAGCTTTTCATTCCCGGCTTGTGGTGACAGGCTCCGAAATCAATAAAAAGCTGATTAAAAATATGGACACACGCATTGTAAGTGACAACAATGGTGTAAATTACACAGAAACAGGTACCACAAATTTCAAAATTTCAAGCTGGGAAAGGTGGTGTGGGTTACTTTTCGAAAGAATACCACAGTGGATGGAAGAGGCATTCTTTTGAGTCTTGGTGATCCGAAGGAAGCCAACAATCCCGGCTTCCTCTGAAGCGATGGGCCCTTTCTGTGTAGCCTACTATTAAGCATAACCCCATTGACACAATGATCACCGTGATCACGTCGTTGACGTTTCACCCCTCGATCCATCGTGCATTCATTCTCAGAATCCTTTCGAATGTTTGACAGCTTAATTGTACTTGATGTAACTAGACGTACCTTTAATGCAGTAAACTTATATAATTTTTTTTCCTATCACGAATTGATGAATATTGCCTTTTCAGCACCACCCCCTTCCTCGGCTCTATTCCAAGCCGATCGTGACGTCACAGAGAGGTGGAGGGGGCCGACGAGGAGGCATGGAGCAGAGAGGGGAGGTACGGGCAAGGAGACCGGCGTGGAGTTGCGGGTCTCGCCGAAGGGATGCTTTGGTGGGGGGGCGGATAGGGATGCGAATCATCGAGGGATTTTCTGTTTACTGTCGCAAAGCATCGGCACATCTTACAAGTGAGTGCAGCGACGCCCGGCTGATCCTAACCGTAGAGACACCAGGGTAAGAGGAGCCGGGAGAGATGCAGTATGAATGACTTGTGATGGAGGGGACGGTGTGTGGGACTGGGGAGTCCGGGGAGTCCAGCCTGAGGCCAGAGGAGGACTCTGCGGAGTGACTGGGGAGGGGGTCGGGGTTGCTGAAGCTCGGCGTGAATGGAGCGTTTCGCCGCGGCTCGACTCCATCACCGGTGCGTCTGTTTAGTGAAGCTGAGCCGCAGGCTTGAACCCGTTTACGGGTTCCCAATACGGTCCGACCGTGGTCCTAGACTTGTGGTGACCGCTACTGGTGAACGGCCGAAGCGCGTAAGTGCCGGTGTTGTGATTCATTTGACACAAAAAGTGAAACATTGTGCTTTTCGCTGTCAAAATGTTACTGTTTTACCAGTAGAAGAATGAAGGGAAGGATTCACACAGACAGGTGGAGGTTTCGGGGGCACCTGAACCACATGGCATCTGTGGGATAGACGCTGTATTTCTGTCGTGTTTGGCCAATAATTTGTTTCCCTTATTTAAGGGACGTGTTACAAAGTCGCTAAAACAGGCCATCCTTTTAACGGGAGTAGACGTCGTAGTTAGAAAACGACCCAAATTAATTTTCTGGTGTTATAGTTTTACCCCTTAAGAAACCGAGTCTCTCTCTAAGGTGTCCCGTTGAAAGGAGGCAAAACAGATTATAAACTTGTATTAGATCTTGGAATTACGTTGCAAAAGACTTCCACCCGGTTTAAGCTTTTTTTGTGTGTGTTAAGTTACTAAATAAGCACACCAAATGCATTTCTATGTTCTGAATGCATCTGGGGAACATTCCAGAATCTATAAGGGGCTTTTCACAGACCTTTGTAGTGGAATCCATTTCCAAGCATTTTGTGAAGAGCAGACAGCTTATGATACGTACAATTGACCGTTATTATGTTCATATTTTTTATTTACAGTACATACACTACTCATTGATTCCTCTAAGTATATTCTAGACATTTCACCCTTCAAATGTTATTCCATAAATACAGTAAGCTAAATCATAGCTCTTAATGACAGTTGCTTCATCATGGTTGAAATGATTTTTGACCGTGAAAGTCCCATTCTAGTGTAACATCTTAATATGGATTACGAAGACACCTTGTTCCCATCATTGTGTAATTTGACTGAGACACACCCACTGTAGAGACACACCTGAGGTTTGACCTCGTATCAGTATGCATCAACTGTCATCTGACGTTGACATCATTAGGTCTGACAGTTAATCAACACATCTTGACATGAAAACATGGAAAGTGCTGATTCTTTAATGACTTGCTTTAACATTAAGTCTTTATTCATTTGCCGGGGCATGTCTTGGGGAAAGCCGATGTAGAAAAAAATAACACAATTGCCTCAGATGTGTGTGCAGTGTTGTTTCCCCAGAAGAACTAGAGTCCCATCTAAGGATTTAAAACATAACCTGCTATATATGGTAATGTTGAGGCTTTAACAGACAGTCATTTCCCATGAGCAGAGAAATAAGGACTCATGCCTGCATTTTATTGCCTGCTATCTTTGATGCTGTTGGCCTTCTTCGTGAACAGAGAGTAGGATAGGTGGGTTTGTGGAGAATGATTTTTGTGCTTGAAACTGACTGTCAATTTTGGGATAGAGTCCAAACCTGATCACGATCAACAGTTGTTTGCAACTTTTGACCTGAGTTAAAATAGGTCATTTTTGAGTTTTGGGCTGAATCGGCTAGTGGTCTCTTCTGGATAAAGGATCAAAGGCACCCATTTCTAAGGGTAGGAATCCATTTTGGATGTCTTCACATAAAGTCTGTCTGCAGGAAAATGGTAAATTCTGAGCTTTCTGGATTTCAGGTGGCTATCAGAATGGTTGGCATGGGGTTTGCAGTTTGCTTGTTGACCGCTATGTGTTTTCTGGGGTGTTTTAAAAAAAGAAAATACTGGTTGTGTTCATACTTGTAACAGGCTGTCAACAGACCCTACAGCCAGTCTGCCAGTTGTGTATGTAAGTTGTATCATGGTCTAATTCAAACTGGTCCCAATTTCGAACCATTTTCTAATTTAAAAAAATCTAAGTAAACTGAGCTGTGAAATGCAGGAAAGTGTGAAATAGGAATATGCTGCACTGGAAAATGGCTGAAAATCACTTCTGACAGCCACACCTCCCACAACAAATTCATCCATCAGATAAAGTAATTAAAGTGCGGCAGACCCATGTTTGAATGTTGACCAGAATCTACAGAAATATGAGGGGATTGTGGGTTTGGGGTTGGTGTTTCTTATCAGAATTCGATTGAACCGTGCTTTGGCCTCTGACCCTTGACACTTGGCTGGGAAACATGCAGATGTGTTTGCTGGATGGATGGAATTTTGGAGGTCTGGCTGCTGACAGATTTATAACTTCGGGTGATATCAGTGATCTGGTGTGATCTTGTGCGTTCTTCACATTAGGTCGCTCTCCACAGATGGAGACTCTGGAAGCCTCACTCTCCTTCACAGTTGAGCAGATGCATGGTGACAGGTATGCCCTGTTCTTCCGCAGTTTGATCGCTAGGCACCCTACCTAATCTTCTCTAGTGAAAGAGTGAGTTTCTTAAATGATGGGCGCTGTTTAATTTGAGGCTTGGTGATGGTTTGCTGTGATTGGGCAATGACAGCGAGGAGGACGACATTGAATCCTTCCTGATTGACAGATTGTGGTTCCTTTAATTGCACTGCAGGTCTCTCATTTATCCGAGCACAAGTGCCTCAGTCTGAGTTTGTCAGAGATTGCCTGCAGCTGTAGTGAATTTAACTTCATGAAGTCTCTTAAGGTCTAATCTGTGTGCTGTGGATTCATGACGTCCTAAAGGGTCCCTTTCTGTCAGAACCCTTTTTTGGAAGTGGTGGATCAGAGAGAAGGTCAGTGGAAAAATGAAAGCTTCCCGTCCCACAGAATATATGGCTATACTAAGGATGGAGACACTTGGGTTTCTTTGCTGTGAGGTGGGACTGTGCGGTGGAAGATTCCAGAGGGTGGTCCTGTAGCGTTCCCAGTACCTGTTCTGTAGCTGAGACTGCTGGGCGAGATCCTCCCTGTGCTGACTCTGGATTTTAAGCTGTATGTATCTCAGGGTAGCGGCCAGAACACCACTTAAGCCAGGGATCCTGGGGAATCTTTATTTCTTTACTCAAACACAGCACCAACTAACCCAGTCCGCGTATTACGTTTCAGGTAATATGCACATGTGGTGTGACCCCCCCCCAAGTCTGCTCTGTTGGCCCCCCTCCCATGAGCTGTATGCAACACCCCTCTGACTTACAAGTTAGGTGGGTATAAATTGCTTCCTGGAGAATTTAATATGGACAAGTGATTTTTAACGAGGTTCAGCACCTGAAGCTTCTCACAGGGTTTCTAGGGTGCAATAAAAACACCATCCTGCATGCACACACCTCTTAATGGGGACCTCACAACTTTACAGACCTGCTCATGGCCAAGCACTGTGATGGGCAGCTTGCTTCCTGGCAGCTCTGCATCAGCTCTGCAGGAGCCGAGAGGGAATATGGGGAAAGAGAACAGGAGTTACAGTGGTCTATGGGGGCACTGGCTCATCAAAGGGAATAATTCAGGGTCTGGGCTGGGGTGAAATGAAGAGGGAAATGGCATGCTTTGTTCTCTGAGAGGGTGAAGAGCAGGTAAGTGAACTGCTCGCAGAAGAGTTAGGGTAATAGGAAGTTGTGGCTTTTGTGCTGGGGGGGATCGGGGGGGGGTAGCTCTGCTGGAAATTATGGCGAGTGCAGAGTTTGTGTGGAGCGGGGCGATGATGCTGACAGCCATTTGAACTCTCGTACGAATGAGAGTTCTGGCACATTTGCTCTCTGTCATTGAGAGGTGTTACCACAGGGTATGCTGTCCCCTGTCACCGAGTGAAATTAAGGTCATCACACCAGGTGATGCACCTTCAAATACCTAGTAATGGGCAGAGGAGTTGAGTGCAGGGTCCAGGCTGGTTCTAGTGACCGTGACAAGAAGGAAATTCCCTGGGTGGGGCTCCACTTATGATGGGATGCTCAGGATGTCCCACAGACATGGTGAGCAGATGTCCTGGGTGAGGCAATCTCAGGTACCCACTAGGGCACAACTCTGTGTTTGTCTAGAACTCTCCTACTTGTCTTGAAGAGCCCCATTTTGAGGAAAAGGCCGACTTGTTTGTGAGGTCGTGTCCCTGCTGTTGACAGCTGGTGACGGCCTCCTCCCCTCACCCAACGCATGCTTTGCAATGGCTCTCTTGCCTCTCCTGCCGCGGCCAGCCCTGTCAGAGTTACAGTGCTGACAGAGGTAGGCCAGGCCCCATCACGCTACACATCTCGGCTGACCAGAAACAGCAGGTGTGATGTTGTTTGCAGTGATGGAACAGATGGCTGGCCAGCATATGGGAGGGCTTCAAGATGAGGTGCTTTTGTGGTGGGTGGGTGGGGGCTGCCCCATTCTGTTGTGCTCACATTTGAACCCACGGAGGACACGATTGTCCAGCAGTTGCGACATCCAGTCTTTCTCTTGAGTGATTAAACTAAGGGAATGCTGGGTAAAGTGTCAAGCGTCCGTCTGCTGGACCAGACTTTCTGGTTGAAAGATGTTCCGCTTCTGTGTGTCTCATCACAATTTGGAATTATAACTATTGTACCCTCAACCTGCAGGATTCATTCCTAGCCACGTGAAGCTGTTGCTGGGTTGGGCTTCAGGCCCAGAGATTTCTACCCTTGAATGTCACACCAGCACTGTAATTAGTATCTGCTCGTGCTTTCACTGACAGAAAAAGCGGCTCATGCTGCGCCATGTAGAGGGACATGTGGAAATGTTTTCCCTTTTTAGCCGCCTCCAGCACACTCAGGCGAGGGCACATCACCTCCTCCTGAGCATCATGCATGCACCTGTGGCTGATGGGCGGCCACCTGTGGCTGATGGGCGGCCACCTGCGCCTACATTCCCATTGGGTGTCAGTTCAGCTCAATGCTGCAGACCTGCCATGATCCAGATTTGGAAAGCGTTGGCGCATCGCTACTACTGTGTTGGTAGCAGTAGTTTTGGATCACTGCCCCATTTCTCAGCCCCAGGATAGCTGGGCTGGGCATACTGTACGACCAGGTGGTGCTGAGAAAGGTCACTCTTGTCTTTGGGCTGTAAGACCTTTCTCATCCTGCAGAAACAAGCTTTTTCTACATCACATTGCTGGTAGAGTGAATGATAGAGCGTTCGTCCAAGTCGGACCACTTGTCACATAGGAGGTTGACCTCAGTGCTCACTGATAGGCTGCAGAGAACACAGCTGTGCTGGTAGTGAATTTTCTGCCATGCCTCTGAGGTTCTGGGGTCTGTAACCCCAGACTCTGGGATAGCGGCTCATCTTAAGTGTCAGCGGATGGCTCTGGTGTCACGGTTATGTTACACGAAAATGAGTCATTGTAGCCCTGGAAAAGTCATGTCATCTGCTCTGAGGCTGGGCCGCCCCACTTGCATTGTAACCTCCCGTTGTCTACTGTAGCCCCCTGGGCTGTGCCATTAGAGTCTTGTCAGAGGTGTTTAGCTCTTGAGTGATGCTGTGGGGCCTTGGGGATGAGCAAAACCCTGGGGGAGGTGATAAATGGAGGAAGTGGGCTGGAGATTCAAATACCTTGAAGGGTGATTTGTGTTGTGTTGCACGAATCAACAGTCAGCTTGAACAGTCAAATGAACATGAAGCTGAAAAGTTTCAGGGTGTGAATCTGCTGATCTGCATGCACCTCGGCTTTTGCCTCAGCAGCGTGGAGTACCGTGTCTTTTCTCCCGCCTGTTTACATTCATCTGTGGGCTTATAAGATCCTCGTGTCTGCCAGACTTTCATGGTGACCGACTTCAGCCATGTTGAGGAGTCTGGATCCTTTAGCTGGATCTGTGGGTCTTAGGTGGAGGAGAAGAGCCAGGAGAAGGAAGACTGAATGTGGAGTCCTTCAGGGGTGTTTAGTCATGCAAAACTATATGAGCTAGACAGGGTTTCCTCTGTATGTGTGTCTCTAACACCCTAAAGTACAATTTTGGACTGCTTCTGTGTTCAGAGGTAATTTAATTATTACTGAGATTGAAGTAAAGATAAGGAAAGAACCTTGTAAGGCAGGACGAACTGTGGCATGGCCGAGAACCTGCATTAAACCTGGTGCTGATGGGGCTGGATGCTAAATCTAGCATGTTTTAGAGAAGTTTATGCTCTCTGTGATTCTGACGTCCATGAGCACCGACTTTGCTGTACCAGGTCAACTTCAGTTATACAGGCGTGCTTTAATTATTGATTGAACACAGGGAGCACTGCTTGATTTATATAGGGGTCGCTCGTTAGTGCTGCTAATTCAGAGTGACCACGTGTCGTCATTCAGAGTCATTAGTGGTGCGTGCAGAACACCGGGTGGAGTTGGTCTCCCTTGGGGTGTCGCACGTCAGAATGTGAAATGACGGCCTGACTGTGAACAGAGCTTGAATTATGGCGGCTGGAAACTGCTGTGGTCGGGTTCATTCCGGCCTGGAAACAAGTGGAAATAACTGAAGTGGCTCTAGTGCATGTGTGTGTTTTGTGCTGTTTGGCAAATGCTGTGTGATTTGATCTCTGGGTGTTGAGAGTACTGTGGGGGACTGGCAGCCTCGCAAAACAACAGCGAAAATGTGAGAGCAGCACACAGACATGTACGTTATTTTTTTAGGAGAGGCTCAGTTAACTGGAGCTACTGGGCCAGACTGATTGTTTCACAGGCTGAAGGGAACAACTTTATCATGGTTTAGGGTGAATGAAATGAGCTCATTGGGATTATGGCAGCTGATGCAGTCCCTGCACAGAAGCCACCAATGGAGGAAACATTCTGCTTACTGTCCTGAGTGGGAGGGACACTGAAATTGCTCAGTGTCGGCCTTTTATCGTTTGTTGGAAAGCTGTTGTCTCTGCTAACCCCCCTGCCGAGAAGAAGCCAAAAAAAAAAAAGCAAATTAAAACCCTGAAATAAAGCTGCCAGGGTTATCTGACTCTAGCATCTGACATGGTATACGGGTCTGTGGTCTTCCTCACTTTAATTACATCCCCAGCGTGGTCATTACCCCATGCATGTTGTGTGCCAATTCTAAGCCCACGCATTTACAGCTGGCCGATGCAGGAGATTGCAGGGACTGAGGCTGTTACTGCGGTGTTTTCAGTGTGTCAGCAGAGGAAGCTTCCTGGGAAGCTGTCCTTTAGTGGGTCTTGTGCTGCTGATGCTGGTGGGATTTTCATATTTTTTTTGTATGGGGTTTGCTTATGATTTCTGGGAACAAGAGGAGGGGTGGGGATCGAATGACTGCCTCCCCTGAAGAAGAGGGTCAACTGACTTCTGAGGAAATTGAGATCAATGAAGAAGTAGGCCTATTCCACAAGGTGTATGATAGTTGATATCGATAGTTTGACACTTTCAGCTTTTTGGGATTGATCTCCCCCCCCCCCCACTTTCAGACTGAGGTGAACATCACTCCTGACGGCTATGATCCCCCCCTCCCATGATCATATACTTTCCCTTTGTTGTTCTACTTTGTTTTAAGGGAACAAGATGTTCTTCAGATAGACAGGCCGTCACTCTGTTAATTGTTTTGTAGGAGTCTGACATTCTTTGTACTGACAGTGTGTTACACAGCCTTTCAAAAGGCATTTGTGTGGTCAGCTGCAGTGATAATCAGCTAAAGACATGAAAGTGGCAAAAAAGATTGTAAAGCTTTTAGGAAAAGGTTACAGCTTTTGAGTTTTCAGAACCACATGGTGGTCGAGACGGTCTTTGATGTCACTTTTGTTTAAGATCACAAATTTTGATTGCACATTGTCTTACTACATGCACGTTCTGAAAATGTACATGAATGAACTGGACTAAACTGCGACAGTTTGAACATCTGCTGCATGTGTGGTGCTTGTCTATAGAGATGTTTTCAAAGTGAATCCCACATTAGTGGGGGCTCCGGAAAAAGACTCCCCGACCTCAAAAGGGACGATCTACCGCAAACCTCATCAAAAACGACCAGGCTATTCCAGCTATCCTTTTTGGTCTTGAAAAGAAGGCCCCACCCTCAAGGATGAGAATGGGTGGGAGAGACGGACGCCATGGAAACCGCAGCCTGGGGGGGACAGGGGCTATGAAGTGGAACTTTGCTCTTTGAATCTCTGAATCGCTTCCATGGAGTTCACTCGGGATTCAGTCACGTGTCGCTTTGTTGGCCTTTGGCCTGGCAACCCAGATGTTGCTGATGACCTCGTTCCCGCTGTGGTCTGAAGCTGCCTTTTGAAGTTGGTCTGGTACTAGATAAGCTTTGCTGCTGTTTAATCTTCTCCAGCTTATTAGCAGCTTCCCCTTCCACATCTGGAGTACCCGACAGAAGGCAGACCTGGCATGCAGCGGGCGCACCCCTCGAACCAGCATGGTTTTCTTCCAACACGTGGTCGAGCGGTCTTGCAGTTTACACCCAGACTATTTCTCTCTCTGGTGGGCCAAATCGAGTATTTAAATTGGTTTTTTTTTAAATAAACCTCAGTTTGGACAGGATGGGCTCTCTTCTGATTGGTCTGCTGTTGTGGTTCACCCTGAATCTCTTCTCTGATTTACCCCCCAGGCCCCATCAATTGCTGTTTCAATTTTGGGATGGAATCGAACTCTCTGGCTTTGACAATATGGCTTAAGCTGAGTGAGGGAGTGGGGTTTCCGTGGCTGCGGCTGATGGGCGAGAATGATTAGCTAAAGGCCTCCTCCTGGCATTTGGACAGGATCCTCATTCACGGTTAATTTGCCTGTAAATGGCATCAGCACCACTCAATAGAACTCCTTTATTTTACTGCTCAGACCGGGCAGTCAGAATACTGAAACGGGGTACTCTCCCTTCTGTTTTAGTGGAGAAACCATGAAACTTGAGCTTTTTTTTTTTTTTTTTTTTTTTAAAAAAAAAAAACAAGGTTGGTGCATGAGCATCTCAGATTAGCTTCTGGAAGTATTTCCAAGTCAACATGACCTCATTGTGATCCAGCTTTGGGGGAGGGAACAAAATAAGGTAGGCAGTTGCAAAAAGGGTCTCTGAGATGCACACGCGCGCAGTCACGTTTCAAGGTCTCTGCTGTTCTTACAGTCTTTCTAACAGATGGTGAGATTACCGCTGTCACGGTGGGCGCCGGATGCGGCGTCCTGAGGAGTAACCCGACCGCCTTCCAAACTCGCATGTCCCTCCCACCGGTAAATGTGATTGGTGCAGGTCCTCCGTTTCTTCTCCAATCAGACATGCTTATCTGTTCCACATTCACAGGTCTGCTTCCTACACTTTAGTTTCTGTTTGCAGGTGGTGGTGAAACTCTGTGCTTCCTGTCTATCTGTTGCCCGTGAGACCAAATGGTGTGGTTTAATCCTTATACAGAAGAATTATACAAGAAAGATCTTAACATATCCAATAGCAACGATGGTGGAGACACCGACTTAGAGCCAGA
>JAACJT020023276.1:11005-24085 GCA_009936485.2 Gymnarchus niloticus | reverse complement strand
GAGGTGTGGGGGGGGGGGGTGGGGGGGGGGGGGGGGGGTGGGGGGGGGGGGGGGGGGGGGGCGGGGGGGGGGGGGGGGGGGGGGCGGGGGGGGGGGGGGGGGGGGGGGCTAGCCTGGGTGGCAGAGGAAGGAGTGTGTGTATGCAGGGAATGTTTGTCATGTCTGCACAGGTCCTCTCTCCTTACTGCTCCTCAGTCACTGAGGCTATAGCCCCAGGGAGAACCTCAGCATCACACAGCCCTCAGTGACAGGAGACGTGTGTTTTTTTTTTTTCTCGCTGCCTCATTTTAAAGATTCTTTTCACATACAAGCATACACCTGCGAGTAAACTGGACACCTGCAAGGTTAAAGTTAGTGCTGTCGATGTTTACAGCTGGGTGGCATGGCAGCACGACAGCACACTGCCATGGCCGTTATATGGTGTGACGGGTTCCTCGCACCGCATGAAGCCATGGCATGTGAAATTTGGCATGGAAGCCTATATGCCTGCTTTGTTGATTTTGTATTTATGACTGTGTTTTTTTTTTTTTCTGCGATTTTGGACATGAAATGGTACATGCTCCCAAAAAATGGATTCCACCATGGCATGATACATCCTTTGATGTCCTTTGAATTTTATTGAGGTGCAATTTTCTGCAGGGGGTCCAGTAATGAAGGCTTGCTAGTATGTTAGAGGCTGCATGGACTATTTATAAAGTTTTCAGTAGTGAGGATCATGTTTAACTATTGACAGAGATGAACTTGTACAGCAAGCACAAGTAAGGATTTCACCCAGATGCTGACAGGACAGCTTCTAGTGATGGGACAAATGAAGCTTTAAAAGCCATGGTCAGTGAGAGTATCCTGAACTAACCAATCAATGCCAGAGCTAAAGGAGGCTTCAAAACCTATGGTGGGTTGGAGTATCCTGAACTCACCAATCAATGCTGGGAGTATTCTGAATGCTTTGATTGGTTATTTCAGGAGATTCCCACCCAAAATGGGTTTTGAAACCTCACTTAGCTCCAGCATTGATTGGTTAGTTCAGGATACTCTCACCCACAATGGTTTTGAAGTCTTATTCAGCTCCAACATTGATTGGTTAGTTCAGGATACTCCCACCCACAATGGGTTTTGAATGCTTCATCTGCCCAATCACTGACAGCACTCCACTGGAGTGAGCTCCACTCTCTGTTCATTTCACCCTTCCACAGCTTGACTTGGTGTTTATTAACCATTTTAAAGCATGTCACCTGCTGCTTTTCTAACACATTTCTTGCAAATTAACCTGAATTAACCCAAATTGTCTAGAGCTGTAGGAAGGAAACATCATTTTAAATGAATCTTAATTTTATAAAAATGCATGTACTTGTGACAACATTCCATACAAAGCAGTGTCATTCCTACATTTAAAATCCAAGGGATATGTCTTGAACGGTACATCAGTAACATTAATAACATTAACTATGTGTAAACACATATGTGTATAAGAACTATAATACATCATTTGTAAGTATAATGAGATGCAAATGCCATTTCTAATGCAGAGCTTATTAACAAACATGGAATATTATTTAGATGAACAGTGCAAGTTTTCAAATATCCTAGGGAGGGGAGTAGTTTATATGATTTCGTATAAGCTATACATCAGTCTCACAATCCATCCGTCCATCTGTCCGTCCATCCATCCGTCTTTTATAACCATGTTGAGGTCTATCCCAGGAAATGCAGGGACACCCTGGATGGGATGCCATTCCAAAACATGGCACAATCACACGCTATGAGGAGTATAGAGACGCCTGCATTGTTAACCCTACCCACACAGAAAGCTGGGGTGAAGCACGAGGACACAGATCCTTCCTGTGCCCCACAACGCTGTCCTCTTTTATCCACACACTGAAAAAAGCAGAAAACCTTCCCATAAGCTTAGCATAGCCAGGTGTGCTGATTTCACACAGGTTACTTGCAGTTGTATAGCCTCAACATCCATGCAATCATTTGGCAGATTTGTCATGTGAACAGACATGGCTTATCATTTAGAGTCAGCAGTAAGGGTGTAACTCTGTGCTATTTTCTGCCTGGCAATAAAAGAACATAGTTGAGCTCCAATTATGTGTGAACGCTAGATATCTCTAAATTCCGTATTCCTTAATGAAACTTGGACTCAGCCAAACATGGCTGCATGACATTCATTCCTGTCAGTCCTTACTAGTGGATGAAAGGGGAGGGAAGTGTTTGTGTAGAGTCTACCAAATAAGTAGTGCATGATCAGAAAAGGCATTTAATTGGATTAATTGAATAATTGAATAACTAGTCCTTTGTTGTCCAATGTAGCTGTCACCTGGATATGTGTGCTGGACCCAGTAAGGCAAATGAAAGGTGTGTCTTCTGTTTGAGATTATCATTGGTCTGTTTCATTGTATCTATACAGAGTGTACACCTTGATAGAAATGATTTACCTTTACTGCCACTACAAGGAGGCCCATGCGGGGAGGCAGAATCTCCTGAAGAGGAAGCAGTTGAGAGACAAAATTAAGATCTTTCCAATAGCATGAAGTTTAGCCCTTTTTCAGCAATCCGCCAAGGACCTGCAATGATTCCATTATGTATTATTCTCCCACAAACTGTCAGTATGCAAATGGATTTATGGGTGAAAAATAATCCTTTTTGTGTGGGTATTGGATAAAATACTTCTGACCCTAGCCTTTTCTGGTTAAATTTTCAATAGTGCTTCAGCATTTGATGAATATCATTTTTCAATCAGAACTTTGAAATACAGCGTTAAAGGCTTTTCTTTACGAGACTTCCAATCTGACGTGACTGCGAATGAACAGAGCAGCTACAAAAAGACAGTGATATGAGTTGTGTATATTTATGACATAAGAACATTTATAGCTGAGCCCCCAAGTTTGGGCTGCCAGATGTGCCCCATAATGTAGACTCTCCATGAATGAATCACTAAACAGCTCTGCTTAATCTCCTTCATAAACTACTGAACCTGTGTTTTCCTTCGGCAAATGTTGACTCAATGGTCTTTCTTTCCCGTATGTTTCATTTCAGGATCGAGTCACCGTACTAGCAGTGAGTGGCGGGTAAGCTACGGCTCAGTGTTTCCTTCATTAGCGCGAGCTCATTTTAATATGACACACGCTTAAACAGTGTACCATTGTTGGTTCGTGTTCGGCTGCTGGCTCGGTACACTTCACTGTTTGCTTGGCGTGACGTTCCCTGGGCTGTGCCACGTCTTCTCTAGCCAGAATACACTCTTCCGGAGAAGACAGCCTAGTGACTGGCAGGTTTATTGGCTCTAAAATGATTAGATGTAGGTCTATGGGTTGTGAGTCGCACTGAAAAACAAAATGGAGATTTGGCGGGTAAAGGTGCTTAAGGGTAAAGCTTTTGTTCGAAGTCTAGGACCAGGTATAATATTGCTATATATCAAAAAATAAAAAAAAATCAGCCAAAGTTAAACGAAAGCAATAATGAAATTAAAATGGATATTGCTGCTAGGAAATGTAGAACATAAGGCAGGTAATTTTGGTGTCCATTTGTAATCAACTGTAAATGATGCCTATAGCTGTACACATGGCTGATGCACCTGGTGAATATGCATGTAGGGTGATACTTGTTCTCTCTGTTCCCCAGGAGAACGTACGAAATCCTGGGCCGATCCTCATATATCACACTGTCTACCTGGCCCACCCTCATCCCATACCATGCCCCTCAAATGTACAGGTTTAAAGGACTGGGATCTGTCATTTTCAGCCACCAGTTACCACCGCTTTCCCCCCAAAGTGCCTCTGCTGGGGGGTGTCATTCCCTTCATGACCACCTTTGTTCTGACTGGGACAGAAGAAATTGATCTGTGTCCAGCTGCTGCCACAACAGCCTCTCTTTGATGGAGCTGCATTTCACATCTGGCGTCCCTGGGTTGCAGTTATTTGCACTGGAAGCTGCGCGAGGCCCTCCCTGGACATCAAGGACCCCGCGGACCACCACATAAGCATGGAGCCACAATTGCAGCAGCGTGAAATGGCGGTCAGCTCATCGGCGCTCGCTTCGCCTTTCAGGTCACTTTATGAACGGCCTTCCGGAATCTTCAGTTTGCTTTCAAGTAGGCGTTAGAACAAGGAAGGCAAGATTCAGCTTGTTGATTTTCACAGTCAGTAACGTTTTTTGGAGGGGGAACCGGAGTGCCGGCCTATGGCGTCAATGCTAACAACAGTAGTAATTTCCTAAGTTACAAAAAGTATTTGTTAAGACCACATCAGTCAAAGCCTATGCTTTTTATAACCATCAAAGTCATTGAAGTGACAAACAAGCACAAAAACTTTAATCTTCATTTTTAGAAGGTGGCAGGTTATATGTATTTCGTTCATTTTTGTGAAATATGTTTTGTTTTTATGGTCATTCCTGGGTACTGTAAGTTTGATTTTTTTGAACTGTGGTAGTCGCCACGTCTTTGTATTTTACCCTACTGTGTACTGAGCTTGTTTACAGGCCAAGTTTGGTAATGTTATTTTCTGTATGAGACAAGACATGGGTCATGTGACACCAGAAGGTTCTGGCATAGGGACCCTCCTTCGCTGCAGCTGTAACTGCACCACCTACACCTATTTGAGAAGGGACTCCATGTAAACGCATGATTGAATGTTGATTGAAGAAGGGTGATAGCTTGTTGCTACAGATTTACCCCCAGATAATTGGTAGTGATGGAATGAATGTGGTGGGTAGGACTATCGCGAATATTTTCAGCATTGATTGGTCGTTCGGGACACTCCCACCCATCACAGGTTTTGAAGCCTCATTTGTTCCATCACTAATATTAATTGGACAAATATTGTAGACACTTAATGTGCCTTGGCTTGACCTTATTTATTGGAAACTAATGATGATGTCTGTTAATGTGTTGAATAATAATGTTCAGGTTTACGTTCAGTGCATATAAATATTATTATTCAAGGCATTATAAATGACCTGGATTAAACATAACAATAGCTTGTTTGTCGACTGGGTGCAAGAAATGATTCACTGTAACGGTTTTTAGGACAGGACCAATGACATTCTAATGAAATAAAAACACTTCTACTGTTGTACAAAATAAGATTTTCAGTTGTAAAATGTCCGTCTGGTATTGCAAAGCACTCTGACAATTTTCCTTCAGTCTCTATTGCGTTTTAAGCAGGGTGCGTCTATATGGTGTCTGCCTGGTAGTCTTTGTTTACCTTAGGAAGGCAGTTTGTGCTGCACTGGTATCTAACTGATGGAAGGTTGGTTTCTTAGTCATTCCTGCGTATGCTTTAAAACCAATGAGCTATCCTTTGGCTGCCCCTGGTCGGAGCCCATCTGGCCAGATGGACTCTGATGTGACTGTGTTCTGTCTGGCCGGTAGAGGAATGTTGATTGTTTTGACCTGAGTGGGCTCAGTACGTGCCCCGAATTGAAGAGACCCGAAGGAGCTCTAAGACGCCTCTCTGTAGGTTGCAACTTCCTCCTGCCACTCCTTTCCCGCTAAATCAGGTGACTCAGCTCATAAAATCAGCGTGCCGGGGGCCCCAGCGGGAATAGCCGTTGAAATGTGGAGTCGAACACGACACCAGCAGCTTGTTGTTGCTCCCTTTTGCCCGCCTCCTACCTGAACGCACATGCAGCACGGCTCCTATACCGGTTCCCAAGGTGGATCCGCTGTCATGTCCTCTAACTAAGGGAGTCTGTTGCTGACTGACAGAGGACTGGATTTCTGCCCCGTAGTTCACGTTAACTGCCATAGCAGGGGAAGCTGGGACAGGAGCCAAAGACGGCGGAACCTTCAGTGAGGTTCACACACAGAACAAAAGGAAATCAATTAAGTCATTCTGGGATAGGCTGGCTGCAGCAGCTCAGATAGACTGGAATTTTATGTCCCTTCTGAGCAATGCCACCTTACTCGTTTGTGTGCATGGAGTGAACAATGACTGCCTTTTTAGTTTGGGTTGACTTAGGGTTAGGGGGTGGACTTAACTGTCAAGGTGTTATTGACAGCCTGTAGCTTGAATGTAAATAAAAAAAAATACTGTAAAGCTGAAACAATGATCTATTGGATCCTGTTGCTTCTTCAGTCTTGACACTGTCCTCAGCCTGTGGACCTGGCTTGTAGTGGCCTTTTGTTCAGGTGTGAAGGCGCAGAGTATCTTATGCTGAGAAGCTGAGGTTTCAAAAGGGAGTAACTTTCACACCTCATGTCTGAGCTTGGATGGCGCCGTGCTGCATTGATGATTTCCAGACACTGCCCTCATACTTCACTCGCTCAAAATATTTCTTGAGGTTTTTCGTTTTATCTTATAGATAGTGGTTTGAACTCAGTTGTATCCAAAACCCACATTTTTGTATGTTAATAAAAACACAAAAGATGCTTGTCTCCGTGTCGACCTGCTGATCTGAACTGGAAGTGCTTCCCACTTCAGGTACTTTGAGGTTCAGCGTGTGGCCCAACGGCAAGTCTGTATCATAGATGAAGATATGCCATTTTCCACACCATGTCATTCAGCACTTGCTGTTTATGGAAACTATCTGAACTACGGTACTTCATGGAGATGGGAAGCCACGCTCGGCTGACACTCTCGAACCTGCCTTTCCAGGGCGCCGAGCTGTGAATTTGACATGCTATAATTACAGAATTGCACTGTGAATGTAGATTACAGGTTTTTTTTTGGAATAACAGAAATTGTTTGTTTTGGAGACAGCTGAAATAGAAACAGCATAATTTTACAGTAAGTGATTTTTATAAAACAAAAATAATTTTATCCTTCCCTTTGCATCAAATTACATTATAATTGCCACATACTCCTGTCGAGTGCCATGGGGCAACTATGTTGTGAAAGGCACTATAAAAACAAACTGAATGTTATTTCTAAATTAGAGTTTTTTTGTTGTTGTTCGTAGTGCACTGTATTGAAATGCATTTAGACCAAGCATGATGGGCATTCCTGTTCTAAATGATTTGCATTTCAAGGAATTTCGCCCAAGGCAATGTGGTTTTGTCGTTTTCTCGGTCATCCATCCAGTATCCCCCGCAACACGCATGTTTGTTTTGACACCGACAGAGCAAAAACACTCTCACTTGTGAACGGGATGGCCCGTATTTTGCTTATGCTGTTCTACTGCGTCACAAGAACCTGTGCTCCTACTTATACACAAATGTTGGAGGTTTCAAATGTAGTGTTCTCTCATCATTAAAAAAAGTGGGAAAGGTCTTACACTCCTCTCCCTGGGGTGGATGTCATTGGACCAGCACAGGACATGTGACCCCTCCTTTGCTTCAAACCTCATTATTGACACAGGTTGGATTTGTGCACTTTCAAAGCATCCACTAGTGCTGGAGAAAGACGTGACAAGTGTCAGGCTTGTTCCTACAAGCCTGCGAGGCAGAGCAGGAGCCATGGGCAAAGCCTCAATAACGTTCCTGAATGTAAATCACCACCAACCATCTCTTCAGTCTAAAATACCAGACGATATCTGCAGGCTTGCAGTACAGGCCACTACAGAACACCGGTCATGGCTGTTTCCACTGCATCGGGCCTTGCAGTGACTGCATGGCTAATGAGTTGTGTCTGCATATCTGCAACACATGCCCCACCTCTACACACAACAAATAATGTTTCTCCGCCTACCAGAGTGTGAAAAATGGCACATTATCTGCAGTCTCAATGACTGGTGAAGGCAGGGTACAGAGATCGGCTTGTGTTGTTTCTAAAACCTGTTCTCCCACAGGTTTCCACACCTCAGCATGTGTTTTATCCTGAAAAAAAGACTTACAGGGTTGTCGATTTCCAAGTATGTGGTGGGTTCCAAGTCTTTAAGTCATCTCTCGGCATTACATTATTAAACTCCACAAAGTTTTGCCATTTCTTGATATTCTTTCCATCAGTGTGCACCTTTGTGATTGACCATGGCTCCCAGAGTGCAGCCAGCTTCCCGAGATGCCACGGGCTGCCTTGCACAAACAAGAGAAGTGAGTTTGCAGCAATTTCTTCTTCACACAGTGGTGCGGTTCCCAGAAGCGAGCAGGACAAGACATGTTATTAGTAATTACATTAGGCTGCAGTGCTGAGGCATTTCTCTTCACATTAGACTGCAGAGTGATTTAGCTACAGGGCCAGCAGGGAGGCAGGGCATGATTGGAGCAAGTTCCTGTATCCATAGTTCTTGGTTTAGGGACGACTGATGACTGATTGTGACATACTGGTTGCGAAACGCACATGAGTATGTGTGTGTGCGTGAGGGACATTAAAAAAGACCTCTGGGGTTAGGCATGGTTTTCATCGCGCATTTTACTGGCACCATTTGTTAAAACCAATTCAGACGCCACATAACAGCTTCTTTTTCAACTGCACGCTAATCCCTGACACTGATCAGTCGAGACCTCCTGGTATGTGATATGGAAGCCCTACAATACAACGTCCAGCATAACCTGTAATGCAGGGGCTGGAACAGGAATCCACTTAACCCATGTGATTCACTTTGCAAGAAAAAGCTCTCCTCTGAAAGGACGTGATGCTTAAATTACTCCTGTTACTTAATACGTTTGTTTTGAATAATGAATCATCCCAGTCGACCGTGGATTGAATGCAGGAAATCCAAATGGAGAAGAGTGTATTTCTTTACTCCTTAAAGGAAATAACTCTGAAACAAAAGAATACAGATGTAAACATACGCTTGGTGGCCACTTTAGTAGATCGGCCTCCTACTCCAAGCAGCAAAGCGTATGGCAGCAAACTGACCAAATTCAGCACGCAGACAGGATGTGAAGGGCTCAGTTTCTCCCTAGCTAGCCATTAGAACAGCTACAATGTGTAATGCGAGTGATTTTAAACCCGCGTGATTGCTGATGCTGTGTGTGGTGGCTCCAGCGTCTTCGAATCAGCCACTCTCCTGGTATTTTCATGTACTTTAATGTCTTCAGAGAGGCCAGAGGAGACTGGCCAGATTCATTACAGCCCGCAAGTGCAGAAGTAACAGCTGACAATATTGGTGGTATGCAGAATGGCTTCTCTCAACATGCAGTGCGCCTACGTTTTAGGTTTCTCTACGATGTTGTAAACGTTATCATGATGCACTGTTATCCACAAGTGGCTCATCTAATGTTTAAATAAAAATGGCTCCAGCCTGGAGGGCAGTACTGAGGAACCTGGTTTATCTGTTTTGTATAGATACGGAGTTGGGTGTCACCTCACTTTACTGTGCCAGTGACGTGGACAACGCTTTGGCCCCACCCGGCGCAGCAAGACGTGAAACGACAGGAAGCTGGCATGCTTTGTGCAGCTGGCAGGCATGAGGGCATACACACACGGCAAACAAAACTCAATCATAGAGACAAACACGAAATTTATGTTCATTGTGTTTGGTGTGAGTTGTGGAGCTCGTGTCAGGAAAGCCAAGATATAATGTGGGTGTTATCTAACATACAGACATGCCATGGGTGCAGTTTTAGACACACTGGCTCAGATAAACGATTTCTTTGTATGGTGCAAGCAAAAAAGGAAGTTTGGAGGAAAGATGGGGAGATCGTGTGGGAGGACAAATGAAGGACAGAACTCCTGGAATGCAGTGGTTACTATCTTTCCCAGAATTAAATGTAAATGTGCTATAAGTGAATCGCGGCAAGGACTGAGTAGGTTTGTGCATGTGACAAGAAAGTGCACTTTCTCTTTTGTAATTGGATTTCTATGTATGTTTATTCTGCATATGTGTGTATGTATATACAAAGTATCATATATGTAATACTCATAACCCAGCCTGGTTCTGTTTGGGAGTGCAGATGTTTAAAGGTTCTTCAGAACAACTGGATGCGTTAGACCATCTAAACGACTGTGGCCTCATGTGTAAGTCTTCCCAATAGTAGTGTACAGTTCTAGTGCAAGTGATAATTATACCTTCAGTAGCTACTTCAAGAGTGAATATGTCACACCCACACCACGCCAGCCTACATTGGACCTACCATGGCCAACTTACTCCCGTTCATCATCCCCTGAATACTAACCAGCTGTGCCTGGTTAATTATCATCAAGGAGCTTCCAGCCGTGCCTTGTTAATCCCTTATATAAGCCCTGCTGTTTAGTTACCTCCTTGTGAGGTTTTGTGTTGTCTATGCCATTACCGAGTGGGCCTGAATCTTGTCGTTTGCCCCATGTATAGCACTGATTGTTGGACTTCTGCCTGTGACCACGACTATGTTTTCCATGCTCCCCTGGCTTTTGGAAATCCTACTGGTTCTGGTTTTGACCTTGCCTGTTTTGACTCTGATTAAACTTGTCTGATTCTGTGATTTGGATCCTACCGTGTCCTGAATCATTACAATATGCCCAAGGAAGGCTCTTGAGGGACATGAAAGATGGACTGCTCGTCCTGTTACATTTGGATCAAAGTTGTTTATTTTTCACGCTTATTCAACAAAAGGCAGATCATATTCTGCTGAACTTTTTCAGCAACTGCTTGACCGTTTTGCCTTTCTCCAATTCTTGATGCATATCAAAATTCCAGCGTATGTGCTTCAGCCAATGGTTGTTCTCTTGACAGCCTGCCGTTCTAAATTCCACGCTAGTATCACTGTAAAATAACACTGCTCATGCAGCGTGGAAAAGCTAAGCCAGCCTAGTCCTGTGTGCGGCAAACTGCCGGCAGACCAGTCACTTCATATTGCCGAAAGCCTGCTGGGAATGTATGGTACTGTGCAAAAGTCTTGAGACACCCCCTCAATTATTCATATTTTGCTCGGGACATGGAACAATAGGTAAAGTGATTTATTGCAACATCTGTAACTATCTGTACCTGTTTCTTCACCGGTTCATGCCTTAAGTTTAATGGCTTTGTTAAGCTTGAATGATTCATACGTAGGTCACTGTGTAGCTTAACAAAGAACATTCCTCTGAAACTGGTCAGGTACAGAGACTAGACTGAAAATGAGAGCCAAAACCTTTGAAAGTCCTTCAGGAAGCCTGGAGAACTATTCCTCAAGACTACATTAAAAAGAATACAAGACAATATGGCTCTTTGGAAGCATATGAATAAATGAGGGGTGGCTCAAGACTTTTGCACAGTACTGTATATTCAAAACCAATATGTCAGTACCATGCATGCCAGCCCTAAGATGGTGTCCCTCAGCTAGTTCAGTACTTATCTACTACCTAAAACATGCATTACCTGTATGTAATATGTATTATGAGCTGTATTTTTGACTATTCAAAATGAAAATTAGTTTTAAATTCCTAGGTCTTGAATTAAAACTATTGCTGAAGTATAATAAATTTCAAAATGGTATACATTTTCCAGAAATTGCAGAACCGACAATTCCATGTAAGAACTACTGCATGTTCAAGTCAATACTCAAACAATATAAAACTGAGATTTCCTACGAGCAGGGCAGTGTGTGTGTGGGCGAAGGAGGAGCTGTATCTTAACTTAAAGGTCGTGGTTGTCCTGCAGCCTTGACGACTGCTGGGATGTGTGATTCCCATTATCCGCACATGTTGTGCCAACTTGCCAGTCATCTCTGGTGTTATTGTATCAACTCGGCTCCATAGTTTATCATTAAAACACCATATGCTGACCCAGAGACCCTAGGCCTAGGGAGACAGTGCCTGACAAACACGCACACACAGTTTTTACCTGCTGTTATCAGTGTTTATCTGATAAAATCCTCCAAATAAACAGCTGTGGCCGCACCATCGCTAATCAAGTAGTCAGTCTCATGGCACCGAAATGGCATGTATGCAATATAATACCAACGGCAGTGTTTCCTGCTGGCTTGTACCATAAACAAAATGCTAGTCTGTATGTTACCATAAACCCAGTTCTATTTGCTAATAGTGATAGATTTAGCTCATGTTCATGGCATAAACATACTGCTCTCAGACGGAACTCAGAAACTTTGCAAGCAAAAAACTATTTAACAAAACGACAAGTTGGGATGCTTTAAACTGGATTGTAACAAGTAATGATATATTATCTGAGTATCTGATTATCTGCATTATTGACTTCCATGATAATAGGTTAAGAAAATGTTTAATTGTACGAGGAATAAGTTTCTTTTAATCTCAGCTGAGTAGTATTGAAGGTTAAGGAACTAAATTATTTTATAATTCCAGACAATCTACTATACTGACCTTGAAGGAAACAAACTTTGTTCAACACAATGAGAACACACTTAGTCTACACATCCACTAATCCATCTCCTATCCTCTTATTCTGGTAAAGGTCACAGGGGCCTGGAGTTGATCCCAGGCAGAACAGGGCATAAGGCTGAGTTACTTGCTGAATGGGATGCCAGATCATCACAGGGCACACACACACACACACACACACACACACACACACACACACACACACACACACACACACAGTCAAACATACACAAGTACAGACACAAATTCCTCATTAGAGACATGTATTATAGTCGTTGCACATCTATGAACTGTGTAAATAAACTGGAAAACCCACATGACCTCACTCAATACAGCAAAACTAATTCAGCTCGACAGAAACAAAATGTATTTATTCAGCCCAGCCATATTGTTACAGAAAGTAAGAAACCAGCCTGCTTTCATCACCGACAAAATAGAAAGATCCGTCAACATCAAACATTGCTTGGAAAATCTACAGTGAACCTGATGAAGAGCTCTAGGCAGTGCTTTCTTACTCTAAGCTGGAGTGCTGATGTTTTATATATGCTGGACTGTCAAAGCAGGCCAATACCTGGAGAAAGCACTGGAAGGACCTTCAGTTTATGGTATAATCTCATCGTGGAGAAAGCGCTAGGAGGACCTTCAGTTTATGGTATAATCTCATCGTGGAGAAAGCGCTAGGAGGACCCTCAGTTTTTGGTATAATCTCATCGTGGAGAAAGCGCTAGGAGGACCCTCAGTTTATGTTCTAATCTCATCGTGGAGAAAGCGCTAGGAGGACCCTCAGTTTATGTTCTAATCTCATCGTGGAGAAAGCGCTAGGATGACCCTCAGTTTTTGGTCTAATCTCATCGTGGAGAAAGCGCTAGGAGGACCTTCAGTTTATGGTCTAATCTCATCGTGGAGAAAGCGCTAGGAGGACCTTCAGTTTATGGTCTAATCT